>CABFWO010001310.1:0-46247 GCA_902155825.1 Timema genevievae
TCAATCTTAGCTATAGCCGACATTTATGAAGAGTAAACAGAATGTTTATAGACTGTTGGTCTTGCCCATTGCCTGTTTCGTAATGCCTAGAAGCGAGAATTTTGCTTGTTTAAAGTCAATTATTTTGTTACTTACGAAGCATAGAATGTATAGCTTATTTAATCTTAGCTTTGGTCCAAATGGAATATTTGCCAGCAAATATTAAACTAGTTAATACCATTAGCCTTTGTTTTGTGTGAAGTTGGCTGTATAGGCTGTTTAAGCTTAGTTTTGAGGTAGTTATGGAAATTATACGAATTAATACTCTGATAAAGTTAATTTAACTGTCTGTGGTTTTTACAGACATGTCTCAGATATTTACCATATATCTAGCTAGGACTTAGCTTTATATTGATAATATGCTGTGTGATAAATATATAGCTTAAATGAACATAGACGGTTAGAGTTTATGCAAGGACTCTACAAGTTAGTATCACAAGATATTAGTATAATCGACGAACCATACATATGAACCTTGAAACTTGGTATCCGTGGGTCGGATCTTATTTAGTGACTCATGAACAAAACCTTAACTTTAAATTTAACTTAGTGACCATTAGGTCATGTTCTTTACTGAGTAAATCTTGTTTTGAATAATGTTTCGCAGTTTTGATCATTACATTGTATTTACCATTTATTATTGTTACAATTAATAAATCTGTCCATGTTATTCTCTGTATCACTTGTACCCTCATGCACGTTTAAAAGGGGAAGGGGTAAAGATGGTACAATATATATTATAACAGCGTTTTACTACCCGTTCGGGTTATGGGCTGACTATACTTTTAAAGTTGTATTTAGGTAAAAAAAAAAGGAAGGCTTAAAGGAAAAAAAACAAAACCGTGCTAAATTATCTCATGCTTGCCTACCTTTATTTATCTGTGCTTACTTTATAGATGTTACTTAATCAGTTGTCGATATTAAGGTACTGTTTAAAAATGATTATACTTGAATAATAATAGCGTGTTTGGGCTACAACAATCTGTAATTCAGTTCACGGAAAGAGTAGCCGATAAAAATTTACCAATGAATGAATGTGACAATGAAGATCTCAATCCTAATTTAAGCCAAATTAACCAAACCCTGGTGACAAACATATTTATTCCTATTTCGATGAAATTCCCCTGGTACCAGCTAGGAATCTAAGCCGGGATCTCTAGGTCAGCATCCAGGGGGTTCTTACCATCATACCACGAGGCCGGTTAAGATTATGTGTTGAAATATTTAATATTTATTGAGATATTTTTAATCTGGCCATAATTTAACTTAAATAAGTTTTCTTATTTCTATGAAATTTTTCGAAGATGCTATGGTTATTGTGGGTGTCTAAGTTAAAGAAAAGTAGTTTTGACCTTCAATTTAACCTTCAAAATTTAGAAGCTTTGTAAATTTATCTTGATTAAATAAATGGTAAACATTTAATTAACACGCATCCTTCGCCGATCGCCAATTTCACAATCAAAATGAGCTTTAATAAGTGAAAATAAATTAAATTGGTGGAAAGATTTTTTATGTGTTAAATTAAATATTAGTAAAATAGCTTTGTATACAAACATAAAAGGTTATGCTAATAAATAATTTATAAAAATCTTCATATTTCTGTTCGTCACACCTTTAGAAGTTTAGGTGCGATTTATCCTTGGTAAAATAAGATATGCCAATTGCATTATAGCCCTCAACAGTGAGGATGCATTTAAAGGTCTCATCTTATTTTGGTTTGCAGGTAATGGGAAGGTTGGAGTTCGAATCCTGGCTGAATGTACTTGTGTATTATTCCTATATGGTTTCTTACCCTCCCTCCACGCGAAAGTAGGTACGTTACCTCCAAATTCTACCTTCTTTGAGACTAGCTAGCCCATCAGTGTGAATAAATTGAGAGCTTGGCTGGTTGATAAGAAGAAGAGCAAGATGAAAAATAGAATGGATCACCGATGACGGGGAGATTGGGGATTGAATCCCTGTCGGATGTACTGAGGGCGTTTTTTACCAAATATTTTTTCTACTCTCCCTCTCACAAATTCAGGTACACCTCCTCTAAATTAAAACCTTCCTCATCCATAGAAAACCACCATAATTCGTACACACGCGTATAACATAAACGAGTAACAAATCACTGGGATAAAAAAAATTAGTTAAAATATAAAAATATAATTCTATTTTTAATTCCTCAATTAAGTTACTTTTGTAATAGGTGCTGGTGTGATAGAGGTATGAAACTTTATTGTGCGCATCTAAAATCGTTCAATAAGGGGAGCTCGGGGTTCGAATCTCGGTCGTGTTTACTGAGGATAGTTTTTCCGAAATGATTTCCTAATCTCCTTCCACACAAATACGGGTAGAGTACCTCTAAAATTCTTCGTTCCTTATCACTACTCCATTAGAGTAATTATCATACAGATAGCAAGTAGTGAGACGCGGAGGAAAAAAACTCGTTAAAATGTAAAAAAGAAAGATATTTACACCAGCTGTATACGGTGGAGAGCCTGACTATAGGTTTTCATGAATCCTATTCGACAGTGCAAAAATATTTTGACCATAATATACTGGGTTCTATTAAAACAGTATTTTGTTTCTTGTTGTCCGTGTTGTGAATAAACTGTATCATATGAATATGAGTACAATATATGTATCAGCTTACAAAAGATAAAATATACTTCTAAACCTCTCCCATGTCTCACATGACCTAGCAGTAATTATAATCTAAATTCTCAGCGTAATCAAACTGTTGACTTATTTAAGTTTATTTTTAACTTTGTAGACCATTAACAGTAAACCAAAACAATGCATAATATTTTTTTTAATTGGATGTCATATCTGGAACAGTTTAATAGATAATTTTTTTAGAAACCATAAAAAATTATAGCTTATAATAAGCACATAATATATATAGGCCTAATCCAAAATATTCCCAATTTAAAGTCTGATGTGAACCAAATTTGTTGGAAATCTGTTGATTAGCTCAAAATAATTTACTAAAAAAAAACACTTGCTCATACACAAGTAAAGTTACACGTCTTATTATTCACATTTCTTAAAAAAAAAATTCAAAAGTTCCCCATAGAGGATAAATATTAAAATATTTTGGATAAAATTAATTTTATATAGACATTAACATTTTTACTTCCTAGACAGTCATTTTTCTACAAACATCGCATTAGGCAAATAGACTGGTAAAGAGAAGGCAGTCAGAAAGAATTTTGTTTTTCAAATGTTTTAATTTTATGACACCTAAAACCACAAATACTTTTTTTTTTGTAATTCAAGTTTTATTCTATTATTTCAAGTTTTTTCCTTTCGTGGCTGGTTTGTCAGAATTGGACTTGTAGTTTGATATCATGGAACGTAAGCTTTGGGAATTAAACTGAGAATATGAGATGTAATCTAGCGTCTGGCGTAAAGATAGGACACAAATTGAATATTCAAAGAGAAGATGGAGTAAAACCACTATAAAAAAATTAATCTAGAAATATGTAAAGGGACTAGCTATTTCTAAGAATACATCATTTTGTATTTTTTTTAAAGCTGATATTTTAAAATGTTTTTTGGGATTGTTTATCAAAACAGACTTATCAAAAATTATTTTATTTTTAACGATACGTTATTTATGTACGTTTAACCACTATCCACATATTTATACTAATTAAGTTTAGAAACGTACCAGCATTTGCGTGAAGGAAGAGTAAAGAATTTTTCATGAAAATACCACCCTAACTACACCTGGTGAGAATTCAGACGCCATACTCCCCATCATTGAAAAACCAGACCGGACGAGACTGACGTATTTTTCCATGTGTCCACCAAAGCATCCCAGCGATCACTTATTAAAGAAACTTGTCTACTGAGCTAATGGTCTCGGGTTCGATTCCTGGCATGGCCAAAAAATATATCGTTGTTGAAATGTAGGTTTTCTCTTTCACAGTGATAATGGCTGATGGCTGGGTGTTGTTACTGTTCTAGGTTTAAATTAACTTATAAGTCGTGTTTTGATATAATCATTCTGTCTAAAAATTGTGCATATTAAATACCTCTAATAAATGTAAACATAAAAATAATAATAAATAAAGTTAGCCAACCCATCATCCATCTCGAAGATGACTTGATGGGAGTTATGCAAGCAGAGAAGTTAGTTGTCTTGATTACTTGGCGAAGGACCTACCCTTCGTACCCTTCCAATCTTCCACCCCTTCCCAAGGAATCTCAAACACAAAGAGGTTGATGAAACGTGGCACAAAGGAGGTGTAAGAAAAAGAGGGGTGGAAGGAGTGTATTAAGAGAATAGATGCTTATGATAGTTCACGTTTAATACAGTCTCGGTATGAGTGTTCGTCTTGATACTCTGCGGTATAGGAAGGGGGTAAAGGTTGGGGGAGGGGTAAGGGACGGGGGAGCCAGAAGAGATATTGTTATCTATATACAGTGTATGACATTCAAGTGGGGGTCTAGGGGAAGTGAGAAAAGTTGAGTTTTTGAAGTTTTTATGGTAAAACTTTTTTATTTTCTAAATAAATCAAATATCGCTCCAGTAAAAATATAAAGTTTAATTTTGTTCACATGGTGATACCAACAGTTGTTGGATATCTGCCATGATCATAGTGACATTAAATTTAAAACATTTAAATGAAGATAAAAAGCTGTAATTAAATTACAGGACACCCTTGACATATATTTAAGAGCTGTTGATGACCATTTGAAGAAAATTAAACAATGTTTCCACTGGTGAATTGTTTGATTTCTTTCGACAAAATAATATTGTTATAAAAACTGAAAAAACACTTCCCCTTTTTCTAGCATCCCCTACACTCACACCTTAAGGGCTCCAGCTACTTGAAGGGAAATACCCTCACGTTCCTGCATTAACAATTAAACTAGTCCCAAATTATATTGTAATTTCCTTTTGCAGACCTGTTAAACTAATCTTATTTTTTTTAAATTAAGATTGAATCTTTGTTTCTCAGCATTTAGCTTGATTGTTTTGAATCAAGTTTTGATGTTATTTGACAAATTCTTTTACTGAGTGTTCTCTTAAATAACAACAATTATTTTCGAGTGATGTTCTTTGATATTTTCATTGCTACTAAAAATGTACTGCCATATGTCATGAAGATTTATTTATTATTTTTATAACATCTCAATAAACGCATTAAAACTGTTTTTATCAATATAAAAATATACAGTAATGTCGCCGACAATGTTTATTTCAAAGAAAATCTTGTTTGCCAAGAGATTTGTGGGTTAACAAATTGTTTCAAAACAAACAAATATATGCAAATTAAAAATAATTCATCTCTTGCGCAAACCAAATTAATCTCAGAACTGTGACATTTTACGTGAAACTTCCTTAAAAATGAGCAAACTTATATTTTCAATAAGATTTTTAAAACACTACCGTTTTTACTTACTAGGTTTTTATTGCAATCGGACATGTTTATATATATTTCACTTCCTTTTTGACATGAAATATATTTTGAAATTACAGTCCTCTCCCTAAAATATGTCAGGCTTTTTGTCATGATTTTGTATGCCTCCCCTCCTCCCTTTCACCACCTCTCCCCTCACGTAAGGGAGCCTAAGATTTTCTCTCACTCCCCCTCTCCTCCATTTTGCGTAATTTTTTACGATTTAAAAAATTAGATTTTCTCAATAGTTTTGTAATTTTTTTAGATTTAAGGATTGGTAACAAAGCGAATGAGAATGCCGAATTTTAAAAGAACTTGTTTAAAAATCAGTTTTTAAGTTAGCCAAAGACGCCGCTTCCAAACAAAAAAACACCATAAAAACGTTTATTTTCATAAGTTAGTGTTTCTATATTGTACAAACTGTTAATAATTAAAAATGAATTGTTTATGTGAATGTTTTGACTGCCTAAAGTTACAGAACAACAAATCAACATATGGTCTTGCAGATAATATGGTTTGGCGAATGAATACTATGGTAATTTTTCCTAGCTGTCTATTACTACCTCTTCTGCTGTGGATGTCCTTCCTCTACCAGCGGCTCTTAACCTTTTATTACTCGTAGCCCCCTTAAATATCCTAAAATATCTTTGAGGCCCCCGAGTTTTTAATAGCGTATTAATCATTAAGATTTATTCTAAAATAGTGGGCTTTATTTACCGATTATAATAACAAACAAATAAAAAAAACATAAATTAACTTACCTACATGTATTTAATGTGACCTCTGCTGTTGATCGCGTTCCACTAATTTGTCTATTATTGTTTCGATTGTATTACTTCATGCTATTCACATGCAGGAGTAGATTCGGAGTCGATTTCACTGCTTTGGTTTAATATTTACCATTGTGGAAAATCCCTTTTCACATAAATATGTAGAAATAAAGGGGAACAAATTTGAATGGTGATGGTAAGTAGATGGGGATTATTTGTACTATCCCTGAGTTATATTATCCGTGCTTCCCCTCCATTATCCCGGAAAATCGAGAGTGTTTTCTACTGTATTAATAATTACTGTACTTACATGCTTACAATCATCAAACTCTTTCTTTTAAAACGTAAAATTTAAAAGAATTGNCAAAAAAAACCTTATGCGGCCCCCCGGTTAAGAATCGCTGCCCTATACAACGCGTCTCAGCGCTACGGCAGGCCTAGATGGCTTACAGAAGGACACATAACTTAACTAGAATATTGACGTTTCCTAGTGGTTAAGACGTTTTAGAAGTAATTCCTTCAAGACGATGACAGACTCCCTGTGAAAAACCCTGGTTCAATTCCCAGCTTACTGGGAATGTACTTACAGTATCGCGTGACACTAAAGAAGATAAGGTCAGAAATTCAGAGTGAACTACAATTATTATTCCTGGTAGTGGTTCATAAAGCTATTATACAAATTGTAATACTACTTATGATGCAAATGAACCTATAGCTCTCACCTGTGAACACGCGGACATAGATATAATTATTGTCTAGTCTGGCTTAAAAAGTGGGTTAAGGCTAGAATAATTCTTGCCACGTACAGCCTACTGGTAGTGGTTTTCCCTGAGGGCAAGTGCGGGTACATTTCCTCTTCATCTCTTCATTTCATCTTCATCTTGATCTCATTCGTGTATTCAAGAGGATAACTCAGAAGGGGAGTAAGACAAAGATCACGTTAGAAGAAATTCGAAAAAAAAACACACTTGTAGTAAATTAATTTTTAGACGATAAATTAATTTTGAGCTTTTCTTAAAGTTACTGTAAACAATTTTATATTTTCATCCTATTCCCAAATGTATCGTATATTTTATAAGCGAGGCCAATTGACATAGGCTGAGGCGTAAATAATATTTGCGAATATGATCAAACAGGAAGCATTTATGGTATTCTTTCAAATGTTAAATAATAGTACCAAAATATTGACTTTGTTATAAAGTAAACTAACAAAAACTACCGTAAATCTATTGTATCTTCTACACTCAAAATTGTTTCGTCTAAATATAAATACCATTTTCTTAGGAAAAAATTTCATTTTTTATTTATTTTAAAATTAAATCTAGAGATGTTTGCTTTTTTTTATTTTTTTTAACGTATCCCACCAGGGCTTGTTGGCAAGACATTCCTGGTCTTCTACTGTTCTATTGACAGTAGCGGATATGTAACCGTCTTTTGAGGTTTGGCAACCATGTAGTTGCGGCTACTTTGTTCCTATTAGGATGATGCGATGATGATGGCTATGTGGTGCCATTTAAAGTCCAAACCTAACTTATAGACCAGGATATAAAGGTTTGACGTCGGGATGATATTAAATCAGGCTTTCTTGTTAAGTTCGTGAGTCGGAAGTAACGAGCTTAGTTAAAATTATAGTATTTACAGATTCCATACAATGCAAGGATGATTTTTTTCCCCCTTTGACAACAATTCTTCTCGAGGAATTCCTTCTTGAGTAGAAATTCTTACTTGGCCCTCATATTCAGATGATGATTTTATCATTTCAATTGTTTTGATGTTTCCCAATCTATAAAAGCAGTACGTCATGTCACAACGAGTAATTGCGTGAGCAAACAGCAGAAGTTTCCTAATTTCACAGTACAGCTCGATCAAACTTTCAATTTTATAAAATAATCTTGAAGGGCTTCTACCAGCTATTTATTTACAAAAATAAATAGATTCATGTGCCGGAGCCAGAGTTACTAACAACATTAGTAAATCTGTGTCTGAGCCCATGACAACAACTTTAGAGTAACAGTTTCGTTTTTCAATTCCTACCCTTACTATTTTTATACATTTTAAACATTTTTTTTTCTAGTTTAGGTCTACTGAAATTACTAATCTTTTCTTGTTTCTTTTGTTAGCTAAAAAATCCTATTTTGCTGTCATACAATTTGTGTTTTCTTCAAAAGTGATATCACATGAGGTGTTTTGGCTGCTCTTCTATTTTGTTTTTCTTGTTTTGTTGTAGAATCTTCGGGGTAACCATAGAAAACCATAGCTGTATTTTTTCCATACCTTGTAAGTAGAAATGAACAGTAATTTTGAAGTATTTCTCCATATGAACTATTCTTTGACCAAATGACACAGTGAAGAAGAAATCCACCATCTATAACTATTGCTGCATCGATTAGGTCAAATGTTTCTACAATATTCTCTTCAAAAACTTTATGAGAAAAGACTCTTTACCCTTGCAAAGAAAATCTTCATCAAAAATGGATGGTGGATGAGAGGCTAGCTCATACTCAAGGTATGTTTTAGAGTACTTGCATTTTCACACACACACACACACACACACACACAAAATTCGATTAAACAACTGTTGATTCACACTCACCTCTCTCGACCGAAGTATCACAGATTTGTGTTTTGCTTGTGTTCTGACCATATATTTTATGTGAAGTTTCAGTTCTACAAAAAGATTTCCTTTCAGTTTCTCTATCTATTCCTACCTGATAAGTTTGGTCAAAGCTTACAGATCCATCCGACACCAAACCGGATGACAAACCAACAAGTTCTCCAGACAATTTTGTGAATGGATTGTGCTGCTTAAGCCACAAAGTGAACTTTTCAATGTCGGACTGATCTCTTAACTTTCGTGATTAGCGTAGCTTACTATGTTGTTCATTAAATGTTATTGATGTTCCCAAGAATTCCTCAACAGTTTCGTGAATTTTCAACAAAAAGGGTGTCCCAAGGACCAATTTGGATAAAGTGCTGTCTGTTATAGGTACCTCGTTCATGCGTAAGACCTCCAATTGCTTTCATAGGGCGCATAAGACTGTTCTATACACACGTCCGTCCATCTACCAGACCAAAACTTTTCACTTCTCCTCACAATGAAGAATTTTTTGTTGGTAAGCAAATCGAGCTCTTTCCCTGACAGTTTTGAACTAATCTTCATCATTTGTTTAACATATAGATGGGCTGACTTTGGTAAGTGTCCGACACCATATAAATACGGAAGCCTTAGGGTGGTAGAAACGTACGTTCAAGTTCCCCGACCTTTCACTAAATATAAACTGAAGAATTAGATCAATAGCTTTCAAATGATTTACCCATAGCTTTGCAGTTCTACTTGTCAATTCAATTTTTTTTTAAATATAATGAGGGTGTGGTTTAAGAATTGCTCCCTGTGCTGATGGTGCCATTCAGCCTCATTGTGTGACAAAGTCATGGGTGCAAAAGTATTAATATATACATATAATTTTAAAATTTTTGAATCAGCCTTATTATAGCCTAACAAAAAGTATTGTTTTCCAAAATGGTGATTCGGGCAATTAAGAATATTATTCCATAATGCCCACACATTTTTCAAGGTTTATTTTGTCAACGTAAGCTTAAACATTTTCCCTAACATCTAAGAAATCTATTAAGAGAACAATATAACCTGATACAATATTTTAGTCTATTATATTTTAATAATTCTTTATTAATACTGATTTATTAATTAGTTATTTTTTATTATAATGTATTATTTCAATGATTCTTGATTATTACTATTTTATGGTTTTACACATAGTATTTGCATGTTTTTATACACTCTCTTATCAAACATTTGTTGGTTTTAGTAAATATAACTAATGTCTTATATAAAATGTTTAGTATTCCATATTGCCTTCCTTATTCCATTTCACCCTCATTTGTTCCACATCTCTTTTAAATGCTCCTGCAGGACATTAAAAGTTATTAATTTTGCTTTGAACACTAAAAATAGTTAAAAAATATTAATTATAATCTTAATATGGAAATCAATGAAAAAATGTGAATATACGCTTTGATATTATTGAAAAAGTAAATGGTATTCCATAATACCTGCACTTCCTCTAGTTTTATGATTAGAACTAAAAAATAATCACATCATTACGGCCTTTGGTTATGAAGATATAAGCTAGTTACTCAATGTCTGAGAATGTAAAGCGGGGGAGGGGGGGTTTTACAGCGGGGAATCACAGGGGGAGGGGTGGGAAGTTTTGGAAAAATACATCTATTATAGTGGTCTAACAACTGGCCAAAATTCAGTTTTTATATAATTATTTCCGACATTTGATTTTTTTTCCCTTTTATTTCCTGGGCTATTAGGTCTAGCTAAATAAGCCACGGCAACCATTAGAACAATACCTCTTCAGAAAAAAATACCTATGGTTCTACCAAGAATTGAAACCAGAACCTATAAATTAATAACCAGAAATTCCGACCACTTGACTTAAGAGTTCTGCCATTTTACACTTTATAACGGCTTAATCTAAGGCGTATATATGAGGTTAACTTTGGTTTTTTGGAGTATACCTTCATTAACTTATAAATAAAATGGTTAACACCATATTGATATAAAATATATGTTCATATTGTATCTATTCGATAATGACCAAGTGCGATATAGGTCTAATGCAACCTATTTTGATGTCGTGAGCTGTCAAGGCCGTAAAAAATTTGGTTGGACAGTAAAAAAAACTAAATGAAAAAATTCTACTTTTAATTTATCATATAGTTTTATGTTACTAGAACCTTTTTACTAAGATAATTAATGTTGAGTACATTCAATGTCAGTTGAATCTTCAACAGCTCCACCGTCATCTGTAAGGCCTAGGCAGCATTGAAGAGGTATACTAGGTAAATGAGGAGTGAGGTATATTCTCGATGCTTTCCTTACTGAGCTATAAGCTACTATTGCACATCAGTCTGACGAGCCCATCTAACTATATTCACAAACAATACAAGCGATACCTTCACTCCATTCACCACAGGGACTGGCTGTATATTGAATGTTATTACTAGTATCGTTCATACCTCTGCCAGTTGAGTATTTGTCAGAGCCGTAAGTGAGACTGAGACAGATCAATGAAAGTAACAACTTGCTCTAGACCATACCAGAAAACCAAAAACGATAATATATCTGACCAGAGATGTATCTGGGCTATCAGGCGTAAGTGTCTGACCACTGCCTTAGACCATGTGGCCATCAATGCACTTGTCAGTCTTGAAATAAAGGTTGGTTAAGTGTCACTTCTGACAGTCAAAATTTAGGTATATATATATTAGGTATATAACTGTTGACTGTCAGAAGTCAGCTGTGAACTGTCAGTCAGCACCAAAGAAGCCATGGGGCTACTGTACATATGATTGAAGCGAACTTAAAAACCTGATAATACACACTAGAATAATTTAATACTGTTCATAAAGTGATGTTTAAATTCAACATATTGTTATTTAATATTTTAAAAATATTTATAAGGTAAATAAATGTTTATGAATTAAATTTTAGATTACTTTAGCTTTACTTTTTTTTTCTATTGCTCATATGGGCATTACTTAGAAATCCACATCACAAACAAAATAGACTTGAATAGATTTACATTTATACCGCGTGCACACCGATGGGGGCTTCTCTAAACAGATATGTTTTGTTTGATTGCTACCTTTTTTTAATAACTAACACTATTCTTATTACTTCAGTATGTTTAAATTTCTTAAACAAGAATTTACATCAAGAAACATTTCAAATGGCCTGTTATGAGCTGGAGAATTAAAACTTAATTTACAAAAAGAATAAACAGTGCAATAAAGTGTCCAAATAAATGAGTATGAGAGAAAATGACATCTTACACAAATAGTTTTCGACGTCAAACCATGTTGTTGAAAAATAAAAATAAATGTCGTTTGGAACACAGAATAGGCAAGACGGAGAAGGAAGTTCAAAGCTAATGACTTTCCCCACCGCCTAAGTATGTGGACATAGTAAGAATTTTTAATTTATTTTAAATTAATTTTAATTTGTTCGGTATAATGGGGTGAAGGGAGAAGTTTTAACTCGTGGGCGTGAAGGGTGTTGTTGTGTAAAGTAGCAGTGTTATGCAACTAATGAGAGTCACACGCCAACCTCTTTTCAGGGCGACACGAGCGCTCGGCAATAATTAGAAGTAATGAGCCGTGCAACGCGCGAAACAAGATTTGACACACTTCGTCCCGGTGCCCACATACATGACTTGAGGCAGCGTTTTTCAAACAGTGTGCCGCCGTAACACATTCATGGTGTGCCGCGGGAGTTTGGGAGTGGATAGAAAAAAAACAGCGAGAAAAAATATATGAATAAAAATAAATCGTTTTAAATCCAGATCTATATTATTTTTAACCCGTCTTGGTGGCTGCGTGCTCGAACGCGCTACTCTCGCAGTATAATAGACTGTCGATGACGGGGAGATCGGGTTTCTAATCTGGGTCAGGTGTGCTTAAGTTGTTTTTACTAAAATGATTTTCCACTTTCCCTTCGTGCAAATGCGGGTACTACTTAGTACAAACATAACCTTCTTAATCTCTAAAACCATTAGTGTAATTAGTACTTAAGCATATAACCCAAACGGGTAGTAAGACGTGGTGCTAAAAATACCATTATTTTTAGATATAACACAATTATTGTAATTTTAGCTATGGAACTTTTAAACACAATCTTAATGTTCGTTATTTTGATGATGAAACTCCTCCTTAAAATACAGATGGTGTGGCTTGACAATTTTAGCTCCCTGTTCGGTGTCCCGATAGTTGAAAAATGTTGAAATTCGTTGGTCTAAGGCAAGGTAGTTCAATGTTTTTTTATCATAAAGGCCAAATCTGATTGTTAGTTTGCACCACAGGCAGAAGATATATTGCTAATACCACCAACTTAATATATACCTACAAGCAACATAAAAGAAATAATAGTTTTAAATACTTATAATAAATTGTATTATGGTTGATAGAACTATTCAAATTTTACCAACAAAAAAGGTTTAGTAATTTTCCAATAATGTATTATGAAATATGCATGCAAACACACTTTCATTAAACAAAATAGCTTTATAAATAAATGTGTATATATATTATATATTTATATATATGATATATTTTATATATAAATATATATATAATATATATGTTATATTATATATATTATTATATTTTATATATATTTATATATTTAATAATCAAATAAACGTATGATAAAATGTAATTATGACTTTTTTTTAAATAAATATTTATATTTGAATCCCTAGCCATTTCACATCTGCCACCGAAGATTTCCCTTTAATTTTCTTCCAGGATATTGCGAGGCCCACATTTTCAGTAAAAGGGGGCCACAATTGCATGACGGGCCGTGAGTTGGACCCCATGGAGATATCTGGGTTCTAATACCAGTCGGGTGTGATTAGAGTGTATTTCATTAAATTGTTTTCACCTCTACTGCCACACAAATGCTGGTACACTTCCTCTCTCTAAATTCAACCTTCTTATAATCATTAACATTAGTGTAATTAATATACATGCATTTGGTCCAAATGGATAATGAGATGTGGTGCTAAAAAATAAAATGTATATGACCCCCGTAACCCGCTTTGGTGGGCATGTGGGACAGAATGTCAGGCTCGTCTGATCTAGCTTTATGGTAACTGTGGAGGTCAATGTTCTGCTTCTAGCCGGGTGTATTGAGGGTTTTATTTTATAAATGATTTCCTACGCACCACCTATTCAAACGCGGGTACATTTCATCTATACTTTATCTTCTTTATCTCTACTCTATTTTAAATTTATGGATATCTGGGATGAGTAAACGGACGGGCATGAAAACCTTTTCTAAGCATAAGCTTCTGATAATTTATGAAGTAAATCTAATAAAATATAACAAATTGAATACAAATTTACACATTTCATTTTTATATCTTTGAAACAACCCTTAAAAATACCTTTTTGGTGCACCACATTTTAATATCCTTCAGGGCTATCCACATTTAACCACACAATATATTTTTTTTATTTGAGGAATTTATAGTGCACTCTCTGAACCGACTAATTTATATTAGAGCACGACTTATAAACTAGCTTAAATCTAGAACAGACACAATCCATTACCCCGAAAGTTAAATCATCCCTTTGCAAGGGGAAACCCTCATTTAACTAAAAATATTTCTTTCGGCCATGCGGGGAGTCAAACCTGGGAACCCTTAGCTCAAGAGGCATACGTGTGATGGTAAATTGTGTTGTATGATAGAGCTAAATATAAGATGGAATGTATCCCGAATTTGCTTAAAGGGAAAATGGAAAAAAAAAATTGAAAAAAATAATGTACCTAAGTACATTTGACTGGGATTTGAACCCAGACTGTGATTGACAACTCCTACCAGACGAGATTGACGCCTTGGTCCAAAAATGCCCAACATTGTGGGTCAAAAATTATTCCATGCCGTATACAGTTCTTTTTCCACCCGACAATTCTTATTACAGCAATTTTCTTTTTACTTATTTTTTAAAAGAGCCATCACGTACTTTCGCATTTCTAAGCATCCCACGTCAAAAGGGTGAGACTTTTCTTCCCCAAACTTGAGCCGCTATTCCCCACCCGCTTCTTTGCTAAAATTATTTCCCTTCTCCCTGAGCTTTTTTTTTTTTTTAGCGTCTCAATTAAATCTCTGACGTGCCGCTGACTTTGTCATCTCGCGTGAATGAAAATGAAACGATTAAGTTCCAACAACGCTACGCGCGATGCCTTTAGGAATCATATTTTCGGACAAATTAAGGTGGGCCCCTTTGCGCCTAAACGAAGGAACAGGACTGATCTGAAATAATACATTTTATGTGATCCAGGGGAATAACCTTCTCAGAGTAATGACTCGGTTTTCTGTTTATCGAGAATAATCATTAAATGTAAATCTAACTCTGTTCCCCACAATCGGAAATAAGTTCTTAACCTAGCTTCATGTTGGGATAAATAGTTGTATTTAGCACCGCGTCTTACTACCTGTTCGGGCTGTACGTTTATGTACTAATCATGCTAATATGTTCATGGATGAAGAAGGTCATATTTAGAGGAAGTGTACTCACATTTGGAGGGAAAGTGTAAAAGCATTTTGGAAAAGTCACCTTGAGTACACTCGAACGAGATTCGAACCTGGATCTCCCCGTCATCGGCAGTCTAGTAGATTGCTAAAGTAGCACGTTATACCATGTGGCAATCGAATAGAGTTATAATTTGTTGTGCAGTGTATATGATACTATGGTAACTGTATGGGTTGTTTATCGTCACGCTTTGTTATAATAGTATTTACATAATATTATAATTATGTGTTGATTATTCATTGCTGACACAAAATTACCTTTTTTTAAAAAAATACACATACATCTACAATCACACTTGTCCATGTAAAAGTATTTAAATAACCATATATCCCAATAGTATGCATCCTTTGTGTTCTATCTTCCTACTTCAGTGTCAGTGATCCTTATAGGACACCTGGTAGTGCTGAGGTAAGTGTCCGTGTCTTACGACATTATATTGAGTATATTAAGACTATTATCTGGCGTCCCACATATAATTATAAATACTATTAATGTGTAATTACATGTGGGTGACCTGGTGGTCTAGGGGTAAGGTGTCAGACTTCCGTGCTGAGGGTCCGGGGTTCAATCCTTGGTCCCGGCACAGATCTATCTGATTACCAAACCCTTCCTTCACCTCTGACAAGATGTGTATTAATCACAACTTGTGAATGTGAGGAATGCCAGTTCTCTACCGTGGTTCGGATTCCACGTTAAACTGTAGGTACTCCATTTCATCTCACAATCACCCTACCATTGTACATTAGCGTAAGTGCGTATAACCCGAACGGGTAGTAAGACGCGGTGCTAATAATAATAATAATAATAATAATAATAATAATAATAATGTAATTACATCCCACTAGGTCAAGTTAGAGAAACTCCTAAAGAGCTAGATACCTAGGTAGTTAGTTAAAAGGGTTTTTACAATGTTTAAAATAATTATAAGATTTAATTTTCTTTTTAAATTATTATTTGCTCTAGTTTGTAATTTTTTAAACATATGAATATTCTGAAAAATAACTAACTTAATATATTAAATAAAATACAACATCCTGCATCAAAGCCTCGTTCAAGTAATCTACCTATTTGAGTAAAAAAAGAACCAATATACAAATATAACATTATTAAGGGTCCGCCTACCGAAGGGAAAGAGGGAATGTAGACGCCCTGAAATGTTGCATTATTTAAGCAGTTTGTCATTTAAAAATGTTGTATGGACCAAAATGGAGAAAAACTTTACCAACTTATCTTTAACTTATAGAATTAAAAAACTTTCATTTTACGTTTTATTAATTTTAGAAAAATTAAATAACAGGTGAAATTAGCTCCGGTTCAAAGAAGCCACACACGAAATGTTTCAGTTCTTATATCTATGTAATTGGGAATAAAAATTGATTCAGCCATTCTCAAATAAAGTTATTTTTTAAATTTTACAATAGAACATATTTTAATATAATTGAGGATTTTTCGAGTGGTTTTTAAGTTTCAAAACTGGTATTCAGATAAAAAAAAAGAGTGTGAGACAGATTTCTTTAAGTAGATGACTACATATCTCTTTCTTTTACCGGTAAACCAGAATATTGGCTGTAACAATGTTAAAAGAAGAAATCGCTTAAAGTTTAGTTTTCTATATTCTTCACTTAAAATCACCTATATATAGACCGGTGAAAAGTTTGTAATTTTGAAAAACAAAGTTTTTAATTTTGGAAAAATTATATATATAATTAAATGACTTCACTAATCTCAATTCCAGTGGGATTTTTTAAAATGTAGAATTCAGATAACTGAACTACGATTTGTTGCCTGGTTCGATCTATATTACCTACTTAAGTTAGGTACTATCCACGAGTAGTTTTGCCCTTTTTTTAAAAAAGAAATAAACTTTTATTTAGAGAAAAAACTCTTTTTTTTTTTGCCAGTAGCGATTAACTTCTCCCCTTAAATAACAGCGACAGACTGATCCTAAAGGTAAGAAGCATATTTTAAAACTTTCTTTCTTAAAGAATAGCGTGATTATTTTCATATGAGTCCTGTTTCATTTTTAGGACATCCTGTTCAACCCAAAATATCCCCCAGTCTCCTTTTCACCTACAGTGTACTATAAACACCGCCATTAAGAAGAGAAGGCGCGGGAATCCCTAGTCATTATTAGATTGTGCCCACCTCCACCCTTTCTCTGGGCTTCCCCTTCCCCTTCATCGCGCTAACCCCTTGCCCACCACGTTGTATTTCACTGGGAAATTAGATGCAATTTACAATAAATTTCAAAGCAACGTTCCTTTTCCTCTTCCTCCCCTCCCCTCACCCCGGTACGTCCGTAACCCTTCTTACCTCCCCCCTTCTCAGATGAAAATGTGAGCTCCAAATATACGTTTACATAATAAAGTACATTATTTATATTCTTGAAAATGGTAAGAAAAAGTAATAATAGTATCACTTGTGGTATGAGTTTACGATTTTTTTTATTTTTTTTGTTATTTGGGTTGTGTATGTGAGCGTACAAACTTTACGAGCGTATTTACTTCTTTATGGAAGACAAAATATGAAATATAAATAGTTGTGATTTATGCAACATACAAACAAAATAACATTCTACTACACTTCAGTTAAGTCAATATTTTATATACAGTGCTTTTATTATTTATGGATGACTAACTTGCATTTTATAGGCATTTGACATAAAAAACTAACTTAGCTGGGACAGCCCAATTAGTGGAATTCCTATCTTTTGTGATAATGGGATTGGTACAGTTCAATTTTGGTAGGAAGAACCTTCCCTGACAGCTAGAAAAGCTTTTAGATTTACTTCCAAGTATTCATACGTCAAGTCATGTGTCCTGCAGTTGTCACCTTTGCTATATCTTCCCTTCTTCTTTTTATTCTTCATAAATCTTTGGCATGTTCCATTCCGAGTTCTCTAAAGGCTGTCCTTCCATCTTCGTCTAGGTCTTCAAAATATTCTCCTCTCTGGAGGTATTTCGTATCTTGCTATTTTGATAATTTTGTCTTCTTGTCAATATGTTTATTCCGTTCTCTCTTACGTGAAGCTATCCATTCATTGATGGGGTTGATTTGACAAGATTCTCTGATTTTCTCGTTTATTTTTCTGTTTAATAACGCTGTATTAGTTATTTCTCAATGCTCGCATTTCTGCGACCTCCAGCTGTTGTTGGGAACGTTTAGTTTCACTTCGTGTTTTCCGGCATACGCGAGTATCGGTCCAACCACTGACTTATATAGCCTCGCTCTTGAATCTTGTCGTAGATATTTGTTGTAATATATTGAATAATTAATGCAGCTGGTAGTTCTGTTAACTTAACATTTTTTTACAACTCTGAGGGTTTGGCCAGACTGACAAGTGAGCGAGCGCGTAACTAGCAAATAGCTCTATATATTTGTTGACGAGGAGGCTACGAATCTTGGATCAGTGAAATGAGAGGGTTTTTTTGATAAGTGATTTATTGTTGTGGTTTTATGCTTCTCTCTCCACGCTAATGATGATTCTTATTTTTAAATACCTACTTTGATAATATTGAAGTATTTTAACATATCAGTTTTACATATATACATACATATAAGTATGGTTTATGATCTTACCAATTAAATTAGGCCGTTAATAGCAAGTGTGCTACCCGCCTCGATGGCGTAGTTGGCTAACGCGCTAGACGTGTTGAGCTCGACTGCTGAGGACGGGGAGATCGAGGTTAGAATCTCGGTAGGGTGAACTGGGGGTGGTTTTTTCCTAAAATGGTTTTCCACTCTCCCTCCACGCAAATGCGGGTTCACTTCCTCTAAATTCAACCTTCCCAATTCCTAATCCATTAGTGTAATTAGTACTTAAGCGTATAACCCGAACGGGTAGTAAGACGCGGTGCTAAATAATAATAATAATAATAATAATAGCAACTGTGCTAAACCTATCGATAATAATAAAAATGTCAAAATAAGAAGTTTTCCTAGCACTCGAAGAACAAACATATAATAATATTGCCTAGCGCCTGTAAACTAGTTTACTGATGGTTGGTATTTTTGAATATCAAATTTTTCGAAAATGGTTTTAAGGATTTTGTTTCAAATGGATATCCGGGATTTGTTTGACATGAAAAATAGCAATGTGTCATTGGTTTTGTAGCCTAAATTTACTAAAGGATAACTAACTGTTGGAAATTTTATGAAAACTCGAAATATTTCTAAAATGGCTATAAAAATTATTTTTAAATATATATCTGAGAATTGTGTGGTATGCCAAATATCACTGTAAACTTATTTTGGAGATAAAAACTCATTTATGGATAGTTTACTCATAACCGATTTTTCAAAATTTGAAATATTTTTAAAATGGCCCTTACGATTAGATATCTTGAGAGTTTTTGAAATTTAAGTTAGCACTGTAAAATTATTTATTGGTGAACATTCACTTATGGGCAGCTTACAAGAAACTGTTTTTTGATATTTATTTTAAGGTTAGTTTATAATGACAAATTTTTCTAAAATTTGGAATATTTTAAAAATGATTCCAAAAATTCCAATGGGTAGCCAATCTGGTAAGTGTTTTAGAATATAAATAATTGTCTCTATTGGTTCTTATATAAACATTAATTCAATAAAAGTTTACTAATTACTGATTTTGACAAATGTGCGGTCTAATTTTTAATATCATGAGAAAGTATTTAAATCTAGTTATGACTCTTTTCTATTTGTGTGGATCCGAACCCCAAAAAGTGTATTTTACAATTCTGTTAGCCCCATGTACCTATTTCTGTATGTCTTTGGCAAAGGATTCATAAAGATTGGTGGGTTTTTGTCAAACTTAATAATTATATATTATAGGGGTTTAGGCTACCTCGGGAGATTTTTTATTCTGTTTTTTAGATAGCTCTAGTGATTTTGTTCGAAATTGGTATCGAGGAGCTATTTTATACTATCAATATTTATAGTCTATAGGAATATGTTTTTTTATTTTAAAGAAATGAATATAAAGGTAGTATATTTACGACAAATCATATAAATCTATAATTTTTCTAAACTAAATTTGTGTCCAAGAATAGTTTTCATAATAAAATTAATGAGAACTCGCTTTTAGTTTTAGAAATTACAAATAATTTTAGGTTAGCTTACAAATAACTTATTTACGAAAATTTGAATTTTGTTGATAAAATTTAAACATATTTTTTTAAATATATATATAAAGAATATTTATTGTAATTAACAAGATCATATATATGTTTTACGAGGAAATATTACTAAAGCTAGTTTTTTGTTGAACAATAAATTTTGAAAATTTTCTTAGAAGCTATTATATATAATATGAGTGTTTGTGTGATTGTTTCATACCAATTTTTTTCTGAATGATATTTACTTAATAAAAGAAGGGCATAATTACTTCAGTTAAACTCTAGCCAAGTGGGAAAAAAAATCAATTTTTTGCCCGCGTTTTACTGCTCTGGTCGTTCATATATGTACAGTACGTACATTAATAAAGTACGGATGAGTACAGGATAATATAGAGGAAATGTGCTCAACTTTGCGTGTAGAGAGAGAGTGGAAAACTTTTAGGAATAGGCCACTTCAGAACACCTATTTGGGATATGAACATCAACCTATCCACCACTGGTAAACGAGATTAGTTTAGACTGACACATATGACATATGTGACTACAAGAAAGATAGGTCAATAACTTATGTTGAATATTTATAAGTGCTAGACAGGAAACCATAAAATGAATTATTTAAAACGGCCTAGCAATAGAACTTACAAGGTAGTTCAAATTCAATATAAATGAAACCTTTCATCGAACATAAATAATTATAATTCAGTTAAGTCATTGTTTCATAATGGTGATTACAATATGGTTGATGGCTAACCAACTCCCTCTCTGATCTAATAAATTCGAAAGTTCATGACCACCAGGACGTAAGCTGATCACTCTGTTTAGAAATGGTATTATAATCACCCTCCACCCCCTCCACCAATTATTTGAAGAAAGGTAATTAATAATAACAATAATAATATAATAATAAAATATTGAAAGCATAACTATTTACATAACTCTACATTTATAGAAATAATATAACAAAATAAGTTTGGAAAGAAGAAATAAATAAATAGTAAGGAGAAAAAAAATAATTAAAAATAAAATCATACCCCAAAATTTCACATGTACTATAGACCATGTAATATGCATATATATTTATTATGAATACATAAACATGATGGAGATAGAAAATAAATTTAAAAACTTATATTAGCTTATTATCAATGCATATTAAATGTATTTTTAGTTTTATACATTATTTTAATAATACTCTACACACACACACACACACACACACACACATATATATATATATATATATATATACTTAATTTACCCCTACGTTTTGCCTCACATCGACAGTCAAACAGGTAAGGTAAGTGTGTGGGTGTCACGTGAGTGGGTGCTGAAATTATGATGATCATGAAGAAGGACTAATCGTGAGGAAAGGTATTGAGGATATCCTGTTAGCAATATTTTCTTTGCTATTGCAAGAAAAGTAGATGCCATTTCTCATCGAATCGTAGCCAGTCAAGTTTGTTATAATATATAGAGATATGATCATGTGACCGCAAGTCGAAGATATATCTTAAATACGTGTTTTGAAGTGTTTGTAATTTCCTCGTGAGTTCAAGAGTCAAGTCATTGTAAACTATATCAAAGTACTTCAGGATTAGAGTTAAGCATTAGAGTTTTAACAAAGGATTTTTAAATGCATTTGGAAAAGAGTTCCTAAGTCGATTTAATAAATGCAGGAACGTGACAATAGTTTTACAAATATGAATTATTGAATACATTATATGCCCAGATTTTTGACCACAATCGTCAAATAAATTGTGTTCTTATTCAATATTACAATAGGGAAATTAGAAAAGTTAGCAGTAGATTTAAGATTATTTGAGCCTATAATAATAAAAAATTGAAATCTACCAGTTTTAATAAAGAAACCGTCATAGATTGCCAATTTGTGCAATGCATTAAGATCTGAGTTTAGTAACGCAAAAGAATGTTTGAATAGGTGTGCAGGTGACGACAGAAATATTTGAAAATCGTTTACGTACAGATGATGATTGTTGACCAAATACAAGCCGGTAACTCAATAATAAACACGGTAAACAACAGCGAGCACATTGTTGTCCAGATAAATATGAGATAAATCAGTTTACAGAAATGTCAGGAAAATTAAAATATGAACATAATTTATCAACTAATATTTCATTATTTATGGTATTGAAAACTTGATTGAAATTCAAGAGTGTTTATAAAACCAATTGTTTGTTGTTCAGTCACAGTATTGCCTCATCTGAAACATTAATCAGTGCATTCTCTGTGCTATGATTTGGTCAAAATTTAAACTTGGGACATCCAATGTTACTAAACCTTTTTCAAAATCGTGTAAACCCTTGGGCTAGACAAATATCTTTTAATGTAGAAGAAGTTTAAAAGTGTTAATATTTACATCATTTTTAATCATAAATAAGTTCTGTTCTCTTAATACCCCTATCAGATTCTATATCATTTTGTAGTTAACAATGTCATTTTTTCTAAATAATTTGTTTTTACTTTTTCTTGACATCTCTGTAAGAAAGTATTTTAATTGTAATAAAAATGAACTCCAGATTTTGATAAGTGTTGACGCTTCATGACCCTCTAAAAGCAAAAAGTTGTTTTCACAATGCCGTCCATCCATCTCTTTGTACTTCATGCTAGAGCCGAAACTATTTTTCCAATTATGCTGAAACTTGTTATATGGGGTTTTCATAAGATCTCCCGAGGGATTTTTGTAATTAGATATCTAATCCTAAATTTCAGGTAGTTTACTGAAGGGCAAAATATTTTAAAAATTGATTTCCACGAAATTAGCTATAACGATTTTGATTAATATTTATATCTAGACATTGTTTATTTTTATAAACAAGATGTAAATTCTCATTTTCTTGTGAAAGACACTTTGAGGATATCTATGCTTATGTAAAGTGGCATTTTCTTGTGTTCCGCAACTCGTTAACACCAAGCCAAAACATTTTCGACAACTTCTTTGCTTGGTGGATGTGAGTAAGATTTGACCATATATGTTTGCCACTTGTCATATAATTTAAAAGGTTGCAATGATAGCCAGTATATGATGGTATATTTCCTTCCACTTGAATCACATGCACATGTGAGTAAGTAATCACTCGGTGTACTGTTACTGCTTCTTCACCAGATTCAAATCACTTTGGTTGTGGCTCACTGCTTACGCCATCGTGACAAGAGTTTTTGGTGACAACAGGACAGGCTAGAGTTCTTCTGACTTCAGGCTTTGGTATAATCATTGTTGTTTCATATTCAGAGTGAGAGGATATTGACTGTGCCATCATGATGTGACCAGTCTCGGAATCTGTTGGTCCATCTCCTCGAAAATCCTCACTTTGCATGTCCCCAGCCCACATGATGCAATTTATTGTGGATATAACAACAGGTCGGGGCCCATTGAATTTTGTTCTGCCTTATCGATTTCCTGTAATGCTCATGTTGATAACTCATCGAGTATGTCATCATATGAAATTTCATTTCTCAATTTTTTTTAAGGACAAAAATAAGTTATTTGCTGTCAGTCAATCTGTGTACAGACATGTATAGGTTTACTTGTAGGGATTGGCGTATTCCTAAGATTAAATGCATCAGACATAAAAAAAACGTAAAGGTACATTTGGTTGCAATCGTTCCGCATCCATTGGGCGCTCTTTTTACAGCTTAGCATTGGGATCCACAAGCAACGCTTTTAAGTCATGAATATCGTAGTTCTTATTGCAGTTCTTCAACCTGGCAGGAACATGGTTATCAAGGAGTTTTTCTCTGCTTACCTTGTATAATGTTTGCAACATTCTGTATCAAGTTGGAGGTGTTCATGCCCCAACTATACAGAGCGCTCTCGACATATGCTCCCCCGTGTTTAGGAAATAAATCTATTGATGTCTCGTTTCGTCTGTATCTCGACTGAAACTAAATGTCCTTCCCAAAATGTTTTCAGTTTTTTGTGAAGTGAACGTAGTGCGTTCTTTTCGTCGCACGTGTTCCTAATTTCTTTGTTTGTTATAATTTTGTATCCATGAATTTTCTCATATTTATATAGTAAGTCCCTGAGAGTGTAAACCTATTTGCGGAAGTCCAAGCACTCAACAAAATATTCACACAGTTGATTGAATCCCCCGGACATCTTAGTCGCTGCTAACGTTGTTCTTTTTTGGTATCACTCGCGTTCGAGTTGTATACTGATTTCTAAGCTTGTCTATTTGTTGGTTTTGATGGACCAGGAATATCCATTTTACACTTGTCTATATTCAGATACTGGAACAAAAAATAACTAATGTACACACTAAATAAAACGAACTAACAATTAAATGGAATACAACCATAACAACACTGTTTAAGAATTCTCATATCGTGAAGACCAGTCAACATTTTGAAAAATGGCGGGCAAAAGCCAAAATTACTAAAGTGGTTCCCATGCTAAATTTCATACTTAACATGTCAAAAATAGGCTGCAATCATAAAAAAAAGCCCCCCCCTAAAATACGTACGGGTTTTATTTTCTCAACCGGACTAATAGTTTTCGTGTAAATTTACTATTTCAAGCTGACTGTATCACAGAGTTGATGGGCATGTGATGTACGCACGCTCTTAAAGGTTAGAAGATTAGATACATGTTTTTTTAAACTATAAAGATGTGATTAAACTTTTTCATAATTTATCTTACTACCTGTTCAGATTAAATGCATGTATACCAATTAAGATAATGAGTTAGGGGTGAGTATGATTTCTTGGAGGGAGAGTAGAAAACGATTTTGGAAAAATCATCTTTACTACACTCGACCTGAATTCAAACCCCAATATCCTTATCAGCAGTCAAGCCTAACACGAGGGTGACGCCTTAGATCATGCGGCCACCGAAGCAGGTCATGTTCATACAGTTTACGTCTATGCGTGCACGTAAGGCCGCTGTTAAGACGGGATTTCTGGTGAAATAAAACATTAAGTTTTCAAAAAAATGTATTGTGCTGATGATTGAACAGCGTCACTTCGAATATTGTCTAGGCTGGATGGTGCCTACAAAAATGTACCATCTTTCCTCCCAAACAAGTCAGTTCAACGGATAAACCAAGGTGTAAAGTTCCAAATTGGTGATGAGTATTAACTAACATAATTGTTTAGCTTGTTAGATAATTTATCAGGTACTTCTTTTCATTATGTTCTACACAATTAAATTAGTTTAATGCTCAAAATAAATTATCAATTTTATTTTAATTTAATTTGAATGTTTTGTGTGTTTGTTAGTTGGTACGTGTCTTGTTTAGTGTATTAGGAAGAATTTTTAGGATGTCATATATTTATATTCTTATGGTTTTAAGTGTTTTAGTAATTCATTATTCATTTATTGATAACTAAACGTGAGTGTTGTGTGCCAAATTGTCGATCAAATTAAAAAATGTACCTAAGGCTCACGTAAAATATTAGGTTTTACCAATGACGGAAACATTCAAAGTAGGCCCTATGAATTCATTATTTATTGTTAATTAGTATAGATTTAAGTCTACATATTTGTTTAAATCCATTGTATTCAAATCGTAAGTATTTTTTTGCACGTGAGATTTGAATATGATATGCTTTTAAAAATTCTAAGAATGATATAGTTTTAATGCTTAGTAAATCTTAGTAATTTTAATGATATCAGACTACTTGTATTTATAAAATGATGCTATGCAATCATTCTCTTCATGCAGAAAGCTTAAAATTAAATCCAATTTAATGTGTTTATTGACAAGTTAGAGCGAATTTAATCCACCAATCTAAACACTTTCATAGCTACAGTATGTAATTGCTAGCTACCTATTTAAAATATCAAAATTAGGATACCAATAAATGTCTTTAATCAGTTTCTGCCACTCTAATGTTGAAGTACATTGTTTTATGTGAAGGAATGAGTCCCTACAAACAAGGGTTGTAAAGCCAAATGTTTACCTAGTTTATAACAATCGAATACACTGTATTGTAAACACCTCTTCCATAATGTTTTTTACTTCTCATATCAAGAGAATTGCTGATGACTGATTTTCCAAAACTTAAAATATTTTTAAAATGGCTTTATTAATTTGGTTCCAAATGGATATCTTGGTAGTGTTTGGCATAGCAAATAGCATCGTGTACTTGTTTTTAGGGTAGAAAATAATGTATGGGTAGTTAACTGGTGAATGATTTTTTTAATGAAAATATTTTTAAAATTGCTTCATTAATTAGGTTCCAAATCGGTATCATGGGAGTGATTCACATGACAAATAACACTGTATACTTTAGTTTGTGGTTAAAATTAATTTATTGTTAATTTACTGACTAGAGATTTTTCACAAATTGGAAATATTATTAAAATGGCCATAATGATTTTGTTTCAAATGAGTATCTGGAGAGTAAGTGACATGAAAAATAACCCTCTTTACTTGATTTTGGGTAAAAATTCTTGGGTGGTCTTTAACTAAGAGGTAATTTTTTTAAATTATAATTATTTTTAAAATGGCTATAAGGATTTTCCTTAAGATGTATCTCTTAGGGAGTGTTTGACATGAACATGATAAATTAAACTATTATATATTTTTTTAAACAGCTTTACCTATTTTACTTATTCTTTCTTTACCAGTTCTCGCTGCTCTTATAGGGTGAAACTTATAGCCATCATTTTTCAACACTGCAGGAGGTGGTAATACTATTTTATATCAACGTTTGTTTTGATTTTTCGAGAAAACAGAAGTATTATTTTAATTCTCACTGGGCTTGGAATAATTTCTCATATTGGTTTTGGGAGATTATTTTACATATCCATATTAATGTATCTTTATTTATCTAAAATAAATTAATTTAAGGATAGTTTACTCACAACAAACTATAGAAAATTTGAATGTTTTGGAAACTTACCTTAAAGATTGGATTCAAGATTAGAATTTGTGACTAGTTTCTTATGCTAAATGAGAATACGTTTTTATTTTCACAAATAACAAATAATAATTATAGGGTAGGCCTAACTAGTTAACCAATATTTTATTTTTGAAAATATGAATTTTGTAAATATAACTGAACAATTTGGTTTAAAATGTATTTATGAAGAGTGATTATTGTGTTTAACAAGATGATGAGTTTGTTTTTATGAGTAAAATTTATATAAGGGTGTTTTACTCAAAACCTATTATTGAACATTTTCTTCGAAACTATATCACACAATATGAGAACTTTTGTGTGAGTGAGTCATAACATTTAATTATCTGTGCAGTCAAATTGACTTAATTTTGTATTATACGCTTCGGTGGTCGAGTAGTCTAAGAAGTCAGTCACTCTGGTAAAATATGTGGAGATCGTGATTTGAATATAATTCAGGTGTACAGAGGATGGATTTGATAAATGTTTTTCCACTTTTCCTTCTTGAAAATATGGATGTACTTTTCATAATTCTACCTTAGTTATCCACTACATACCTGCATCATTTGTGCTTATTATGTTCATAATCCAAACAGCTGTTGAGACGCAAATACAAATAATTGTACTATTAATAAGTATATATCCCTAACTAGTCTATCAATACAAACCATGGAACTGATTTCAAATTTTCTTTTTTTTTAATAAATATAAATCTGTTGAGATTATAACTGACGAAGCTACAGTATGAATAAAAATACGACTAAAAGCTTATTTGAAATAATATCTCTAGTCGATTTATTTGGATATAAATGATGTATTGTAAATTATATTTACCCCTATGTTATCTTTATTTGTTCCACTATGGTGTTGCTTACAAGATAAGGCCATAACTTAATCATTCAAGGTAAAACTGTTACCTTTCATGGTAGAACAAGTGTTTTGATTAAACCTAACTTTTTCTTTAGAAAAATAAATTGTCACATTTGGCTCTAAGGGAACAATAAAAAAAACATGTTTATTTTTTTTTAGTACCGCGTCTTACTAAATGTTTGGGTTATAGGCTTAAGTACTAATTACGCTAATGGATTAGGAATTGGGAAGATTGAATTTAGAGGAAGTGAACCAGCATTTGCATGGAGGGAGAGTGTAAAACCTTTTAGAAAAAAGTTTACCAATTCGAGATTAAAACTTCGATCTACCCGTCTTCGAGAGTCAATCTCAACTTGAAAGTAGTGTGTTAGCCAACTTCGCCACTGAGGCGGGAGAGAAAACAGTTCTTCAAGGGTAATATATTAAAGTGTATTTTTAAGAATCTTTATCCCATATAAGCTCAATTACTATGGTCACTATAAAAACCATATTTTATCTTATATACTGGATTTTTATGAGCTACCAAAGATGTGGGATTCGTTCGCTCTATTATTTTTATTTTACATTTCTCTTGTAAACACAAAAAAATTTGCAATTCATTGGTATATTCGTGGCCTACATTGTAAAATAAGTGGTATGCTTTTATTTAGTGTTTCATCTCTATTCAAATTCAGTTCTCAATTATTTATCAAATTAAATTAAATTTTTATTTCCATCTTTATTCTTATTATTTTGCAAATTTTCTTATATATTACAACATAATTAATGATGTACATCCACAAGTATGTTTAAAAAAATCTGTTTATTGTATTAAATATTCAGTATTTACTCACGATTATATGAATAAATTTGAAGTAAATATTTATAAAAAATAGAGCTAATAGTATTATTGTACTAGATTTTAGACGATAAGTTAATTTATTAAGTAAAGCTACTTAAAATAATTTACATTTTGGGTAGTAATTTAATTAATAAAGCATATGAATTAAAATTGGATTTTTAATTAATATATAATAATTCACTTTAAATATAATTTAAAAGGAGGGATGAGGAAGTAATAATTTTTTTTAAAACACGCGTGAGTTTGCGTGTAAGAAGAATTGAAAGCCCTCCTTAGTACATCTAGCCAGAACTCAAAAACCGACATCCATGCAAAGGTAAAATATTGGAAATGGCCCCGGTGTTTAATTAATTTACCCACATGTTTAGGTAAAAGATTATTAAATAAAACAAATTCAAGACTTTTTAACAGTTTAAGAAAATAAGAGTTTTCATAGCGACTCTCATCGATAAAAAAAAAAAAAGTAATATAACATCTGGCTACTATCAAATGTTCTACCTACAGTATAAATTGATTGTGAAATACTTTTTTTGGGAGTATAATTAGCACACAATGTGATAAAACAGGTCCACCTTGAGCTAATGACCTTGATTGATAATTTTAAATCACTTTACATAATGCGTAAAGTGTAGTTTTCTAATGCAATAATGTAAATTTCAAACAAGCTGTGGCAAGAGTTCCAATTCAGTGTTCCACAATGTTGACTGCAGTATGGTTTGTGTTTATCGTTTGTGTTCTTTGGATTATGCGCTATTGTTGGAGAAGAAGAAGACTCTGGTATTTGGCATCAAAGATACCTGGACTGAGTGGTTACCCTATACTCGGGAGCGCTCTTAATCTCACTGGAACCAACGAAATGTGTTTGAAATTTTTGAGAAATCATTTAAAAAAGTACTACCCAACAGTGAAAATCTGGATAGGTTCGTGGCTATGGGTAGCTGTATCAGACCCAGATGATGTAGAAACTGTTCTAAAGAGTACTAAGTGTTTAGGTAGGAAGTTTTTGAAAGATGTTCTCGATCATGGACGTGCAGGTGATGGCTTGATAACTCTTAGTGGCGATAAATGGGCGTATCATAGAAGGGAAATTATGCCGACATTTAAATTAAGTATACTGAAAAATTATATTAGTGTTTTCCAAACAAGCTCGTTTGAACTAGTGAATGAATGGTCAAGTGAGGCAAATGGTAAGGAAATGGATATATTTAACGTGATATGTTATTACAATCTTCATATGGTGTGCTCAACAATAAATGGGTGTCGATATAGATAAAAATAATCAAAAATTTGAGAAGTACTTAGCTAGCATACATGATTTAAAAATGATTATAATGGATGCCTTAAGAAATCCTTGTGTGCTCATATTAGCCCAAATTTCATTCTCTACAATAGCTAAGAAAGTTAAGAACTATTCTAATGATTTAGTTGACTTTACCAACTTTGTGGTGAGTGAAAAAATAAGTAGTGTGAAAAATAAAATGCTAGAAAAAACACCAAACAAAGAGAATGAAAGTCAGTCCGATATTACTAAACTAGGATATTTAGATCATCTTGTGGAATCTTTGTTGAGTGGATCTCCAGTGTTATCTGAAGAAGAAATCCGTGGTGAAACTGTTAGCACAATGTTTGCTGGGTTCGAAACAACTGCTAGCGGCAGCAGTTTCGCTCTGATGCTTCTTGCTTTCCATCCGGACATCCAAGACAGGGCCTTCCAAGAGTTGTTCGATATCTTCGGGAACAATAAAAATCAACCGGCAACATTTCAGGATCTGAAAGAAATGACTTATTTGGAACAGATCATCATGGAAACACTTCGTCTTTATCCTTCGATACCAATTACTATGAGGGATGTTACAGAAGAGATACCAATCAAGAACTATATCATCCCTGCTGATTGTACCATAATGATCAACTTCTTAGTAGTTCAGAGGAATCCTAAATACTACACGAACCCAGACAAGTTTGATCCAGATAACTTTTCACCGGAAAAGAAGTCTAAAAGACATCCTTTTGTTTTCAAACCCTTTTCTGACGGTCCCAGAGTTTGTGTGGGTGCAAAATATGCCATGTTTCAAATGAAAGTTATGTTATCTACAATTTTGAGATATTACAAGATCTTACCTGTTGGAAAGTTGGAGGATTTGGAAAGACTTGAAACTAGTATATCAATGACCCCAGTACTTGGGGTAAAGGTGAGGCTCTTACCAAGAGAATAAATGTTTGTTACTTTTTAAATTAATATGTTTGTAGAGAGAAAGATATATTTGAAACCATATAAAAACCAAAAAAAATTGTCCATGATTAAATCGGGTTAGTTAAACGTGATCGTATTTGTGCAAGTGTTAATATGTATCCTTGGTTTACTCTGAAAGGTAAACAGCTTACATTGTATGGTTTCTCTATGGTGTAGCTCATAAGTTAAAAGATAGGGCCATAAATTGTTCCCTCAATGTAAAACTGCTACCTTTCCAGGTAAATGAATTGTACATTCTGTGTTTCCTGAAAACAAAACAAACATTATTACACCACACAGTAACGCTCACTCAATCAGAACATATGGTCCCTCTCCACCTGCTAGAGAACTGAATTAGTTAACTCTTTGCAGGTTAAAATAAATTACATAATATTTAATAGAATTTGAATAGTCACTAAGGAACGTTTAAGTTTATTTATACAATATTCAATTTTTAGTGGAATTCAGTTGTACAAATTGTACTAATTTAAAGTGAAAGACATAAATGTGTAATGTAATATAATAATATATGTGCACAATATTTGATTAATGTTTGGAGAGATTGGTAATAATAATTACAAGTTATGACCTATTATAATAAGAAATCTTTAAATTATAACATTCAATACATTTTTTAAAATTGTAGTCTTTTAAGACAGTTACATTTAAAACTAAGTTTTGAAAAAAACAAAGGATGATGTTATTATGTATATATTTCGTATATCTGTATTATATTGAGAGTAAACAGAACAAGCTATAAGATTTGAGAAAATATAAAGAATATATAGAAATTGAATTTGTTTCATATCTGAATTCCCCGTTCCTTTGGATACTGCTGCAAATGCTACAACGTTATATATACTACGACATAACATAATATACTAATCCCTACTATGGCCAGTACAGAGTATGGCATATTACTCATGTATTAGATATATTCAGAGCGTATAGCTCGAGTGGGTAGTAAGACGCGGTGGTAAAAAAAATTATCTAGAAACTTATTTTAACTCTCAGCCCAGTTAAGTCATTTACATAATAAAATTATTGTAAATTAATATCTATCAATCTTTTTTTAATTTCAGTGTTTCTTTATGGTTTGACGCCTTTGGACAATATTTTTCTTAAATTTAAAACATGTCAATGTATTACCTGCCAGTAGTGTCAAAATAAATAAATGTTAACTTCTACAAATTTAGCCCAATATTTGATAGCTATTTGATTAATATAAACGTAATTTATTTGTGTTAAAATATGTTGACACACCTGGTTTCGATGTTTTTAGCTTAATTGAAATCTATAGGGTGATTTTCTAATTACTATACCGATAAGGCTAAGACCTGGTATCAAGGTTTCTCAACACGTTCTCAATACATTTTTGGAATCAGGTAACTAACCCTAAAATTAAGGATAGCTTACTAAAGGGCCAAAAGAGAAAAAAATATATTTATCAACATTTGCTTTTACGATTTTTATTGAATTGTGTATCTAGGGACTGCTTAACTTTATAAACAAAATTATAAATCTCATTTTCCCATGAAAATTTATTTGAGTGTAATTTACATAAGCGGAAACTTCCAATTTTGATAATATCTCCAAAATATTTGAGATACGAAATAATATCAACATTGTAAAAATTTAGTACCATTTAAAACTAAAATCAATTGTTTAAAATACATTTTTATAAAACCAATAATATCTTGGATATAGGACCACATATAGTGTGGAGCTGTTTGTCAAATTAAATAGTCATAATCCTTTTTGGTGGACAGAAATATCCCTCTTTCTAAATGTTTTTGTAACAATATGTTTTATTTCGTTTCAAAAATCTTGTGAGTTTATAGTATTTATTTTATTATAAAATAAAATAAAGAGAAAGTTTGTTCGGTCCATCGTTCCGTTTATTTTTTCTTGTGATTTAACAGCATTCTCGATCTATCTCAACCAATAAAATTAATTTCTTATTAATATATTTATATAATTGTTATGACCGGTCATCAGTTCATAGAAGATGGGAGCACACGCACATATTTAAATAATAGAGAGATATCTACTATTCCATGGCTGACTAGTTTAATAACATGGAATATAAAATATACAATTATACACAAATGATGCTTGAACATGGTATCTGTCCCTGGGTAAACTACCCTAACTCTAATACATTCTTAGAACATGCTAAGGTCTTTAGTTCGACTCCATCCTCTGATGAAGTACCGGACACAACTTTCCTGCTAGTCAGTCATTTTGTCCCTGCATGAACTTCGGGTCATGAACCGGCCGTTCATCCCTAACTGGAATTTATATGGTCAGTACAGAATACATTGTCTCAAGACTAGGAATGTAACCGTAAGCTGGGCGGCAGTTCTAAGTTGAACCTATTCATAGTTACAACTATGCACTTATATAGCCTCACATTCTTAATTTTGAGTGTACACTCTGTTCAACATATTGTTGGATATTCTGAAAATTGAAAAATGACACCTGGACACGGGAATCGAACCCGGGACCTCTGGCTTAGTACGCCAATGTTCTAACCACTGAGCTATCCAGGATTCGTCTCGTGCCCTGGGTCATTCTTCACTCATATTTTAAGGCAGAGTCTATGATGGACTTAGCGGAAATCGTCGGCTACAAATATGTGATTATATTAATATCACGAGCCATTGGATAACGCAGCCATCTGCGACTCGGTAGTTGGCATTATGCTGCCATTTGCACAATTTTTAAATTGTACGGGATCGCACATATTAAGAATTAATAGCCAGAGCTATTATTTATTCTTATTAGTGGGGATTACTCCACCTAGATATCATATTCTGAAAATTGAAAAATGACACCTGGACACGGGAATCGAACCCGGGAACCCCATTTTTCAATTTTCAGAATATGATATCTAGGTGGAGTAATCCCCACTAATAAGCATAAATAATAGCTCTGGCTATTAATTCTTAATATTGTTGGATCCCAATATAATTCTTACTTAACAGAACCCTAAAAGCACTAAATGTATTCTTAGAGTTTCTTGCATAAAATTGACTTTACAATGGTGTTTTAAATAATGTTTCATGAAAATATTTGAGTATGTGTTAAATCGAAATTAACAAGTAATTATCAAAGTAGAAACTTAAATTATCAATAAAAGTTTCATATTACTAATTTAAATACATTCATTTATTTTGTTATTATTTTAGATTTAAAATATTAATCTAAAAATATTAATGGAAATTTAGGATGTATCTACCATAGCAATAATTATATTTTAAAACTACTAAGCAAACTAAACAAAAATCTGTAGTTTAACTTTAAATTTTTTAATACCATGATAATTTAAAAATATACAAATGGGCTTTAAAATAAAATAATGTTTTTTTTAAAAATCACACCTAATAAAATAGTTTTTATTGGGATAGTGAACACTTTAATAGACTACCTAATATATTCATACGGAATTTTTTTAAATAATTACTCAACGACTTTATTAATACTAAATTAAAATTGACAAAGTATTTCATACAGAAAAATTTAAACATTAAATTAAGGGACAAACTTGTAGTTCCTATCATTTCCACGCTTAATTTGTTATTTTACATATATATATTTAAAAGCCTTCTGACCAAGAGTATTGAAATTCGTTTTGATAGTTTTGTATAGTTTTGTAAAAATCTATTTGAATCGAGTTTGAGATTGGAGACTAAAATTCGATAAGATGTTTTTTCCTCCAATTTGTGTGTTTTTATAAATTACCTTCTGTTTGGATTTCATTGTTAATAATTTATATTTTCCCTTTTTTTGGTCATGGAAACTTTATGATTCAGATTATATTATTATAGTAAAATTTTAAGATTAACTGGTAATCTTTTGATTAAAGTCGGTTGGAAAGGTTTTGAGAGGTGTTTATTTAATATATAAAAATATGGTTTTGAGATAAAAATAATTAAAATATCGCATCAATTTTTACCAAATAGCGTAAGGCTATTCTCTTCACTAAAGAGTAGGTGTGTTGCAAAAACTGAACTTTTCTAAAAATTAAAAAAAATCATCTGGACATTGATTGAATTTTAGTTGGTACTTCTGCTTGTAATAAGATATACATAGAGGGCCAACACTGTCTCATTCCCTCTTAGTTTTAACTTTAAATAATGACCTTATCAGAAAAACTGCCCTTTTACAGCTCCGTGTTAGCTGCAAAACTTTCCTTTTCCAAATCTATGGTTTATCAACAAAACTCTCCTGTTCCAATATTCCATATGGCTATTATTGCTGTCGTACATTTTAAAACTAACTTTCTCCTTGTCTTCATAGATTATGAACTTATTACTGCTTTTTATTGCTTTTATTATACATTTTTACTTTCTCTCTATCTTACAGGTAGAGAAAGTATGATGATCGTCAAAAAAATCGAACTCGAGATTTTGATAAATCTTGACGTTTCATGACTCCCTGAATCTGAAAAAGTGGTTTTTGAATTTCCGTCCGTCCGTCTGTCCGTCTGTCCGTCCATCTGTCCGTCCGTCCGTCTGTCCGTCCGTCCGTCCGTCCGTCCGTCTGTCGGTCTTTCTGTACCTCCAACTAGAGCCTAAACTATTTTACCGATTGAGCTAAAACTTAATATCTAGGGTTTTCATAGGGTTGCTCCGAGGAATTTTTGGAAATAGATATCTACCCCTAAAATTAAGGGAAGTTTACTGAAGGGCAAAAAGAGAAAAAGTTGATTTTCTAAAAATCAGTTCTAACGATTTTGATTAAATTTCATTTATAAACATTAATAAATATTATAAACAAAATGGCTACTCTCAATATTTCGGCAAAATGGCTTTAAGGGCTCCGGTCTGATGCGTAAATTAACATTTTTTATAATAGCTCCGAAACTATTTGAGATATGAAATTACTTAGCATTACAAATATGTATATATATATATATTTATAATACAAATATTTTATTAGAAACTAATTTTTATAAAATCAATAATTTTCAATCTATACGCAATTATATATATTTTTTAACTTTTTGGAAATTAAAGTTTAAGTATTGCGACCGTAAAAAAAACTAACCTGAAATGTTGATGGATGTCGACGTCTCATGACCCTCCGAACCCTAAGAAAAATAGCTTTGCAATGCCGTCTGTCTGTGTGTCTATTACGCTCCTCAATTCCTATATATCTCACGTAACGTACTGGGACAACACGATCTTCAGATAGTTTGAACAGTTTTAGAACTCCAGATACCTTCATGTCTTCACATGTTTCTTTATAATTTGCGACACAGTTTATATTATCTGTATTACCTCTTATAACTTTGCATTTAGTACAATATTTTTACAACCAATCTACAGCAAACACTTTGCCAGTGTCCAAGTTGGTAACCGTAACTACACCATACAAAGACGTGTGTCCACGCTTTTGCCGTGATCCATTTAATGCTCCAATTATGACTTATGTAGCTATCCCCATTATTTTCAATCACTGATTGTCTGGACACATTTATCATTAAAGTTTCAATTACTTTACAAACTAAATATTAATTACTTTACAATGTACCAAAAAATATACTTAACAGGTATCAAGTTCATGAAGCAACAACAGGTTTCTTCAGACACTTGTAATTTATCTTTAAACCAAATAATAAGGCGTACGCTAATTTAAAATGTATGTTGTAATGACTAATTACAGTTCTACTGGAGATCGAAAGGGAACAATTATCATTACATGATTTACACAAAATGTGTACATCTCAAACAATACCTTGTCATCATATCATGAAGCTCAAAGAATCTAAACGAAACTTCAAGCAACACAATTATGGCAATTTACAAAATTCAAATTTTTCTCATATAATTTGTTTGATTAAATTTAACACAATAGCTCCTGCTACAATTTTAGAGGGAATATATTGGGACTAGTCAACACATTTAAAATTTTCTTAGTTTTTAATCAGATGAACTGAAAGAGATAGAAGAACTACTAGAACTTTTATTGTCAATTGAGGCTCTGCAATTTTCTGAATTATTTTCACTTGGAAATAAGAAGGTACTTTTGTGGCTAAGCATAAATCATTTTCTATTGCTACTAGAGTGGGCTCTAGTTAAAGTGATTGAATTGGGACTCAGAGGAAGTGATAACAATAGCCAATTGATAGTAATAAAGGATGACACATTAAATACAGATGCTTTGTTTAAACGATAACAAGAAGAAACTACAGTATTAATTCTACCATGTTTTTTTTAATTTGGTTTAAGTTAAGACAAATTACATATGTATTTGTGCTGTAAAAACTTTGACTGTATTTACATTTTTATATATACAGGAGAAATTGTATTAAAGTACAGTAAATACATTTTTAAGTTTAAAAATTAATAAGCATAACAAAAGTGATAAATTGAGTTTATATCGTAATGCACCGCAAAGAATGCTCATACGTAATATTTATCACTTAAAGAAAACAATTGAAGCTAAAATTAAACAAGCAATCTAAAATTAATTTCATAGTATTCTATCTCTACAGATTTGAAAAAAAACCTAAATTTATTTACCAATTTTAAGGTTTCATGTCAGGAAATTTCGCCTATTGTCAAAATATCGGGAGTCCAATTTAGTTGAAGATCACAATACTAATCTATACACGGAGTCAAAAGAAAGCTTAAAAAAACTATCTATATATTATATTTAGTGGTAGAGTATCATTAGATTTATAGAAAACTAAAACTCTATGGTCCCACAGGAATCAACATAATTCTGTTGATTTATTCGTTGCTCTTTATGTTGTTTTGTCTAATAATAACGAAAGGTATTCCAAGGCATTATAATATTGTAATATGCTACAATACTAGGTAAGAAATTGATTTACTAAGAATATATCTGAATCTATATTAAAACATGTGTTAATGTAAATATTCCTTCAAGAAACTTTCAAACGTAAGTAAGAGATTACTAAATCAAACTAATTCAAGAAATGTTTAACAGTTTAAGAAATTAAAAAGTTCAAATGGCAAGTCTTATAGATAAGACTTTTTTTTTTATAACTCATTGCTTTTATCAGAATTTTTTCCTACAGACCAAACTCAAGATCACAATAATCGTGGTAAGCGTGTTTTTGATAGGATAATGGCCATACAGTATTATACAACAGGTTCACCTTGAATAATTAACATTCGATGCATAATTTAAAATCATTTCACATAATCAGTATGGTGTAGTATAAATTATTGCAATAATGTAAATTTCAAACAAGCTGTGGCAAGAGTTCCAATTCAATGTTCCACAATGTTGACTGCAGTATGGTTTGTGATTATAGCTTGTGGTTTTTGGATTATGCGCTATTGCTGGAAAAGAAGAAGACTCTGGTATTTGGCATCAAAGATTCCTGGAGTGAATGGTTATCCTATTCTCGGGAGTGCTCTTTCTCTCACTGGAACTAACGAAATGTGTTTGAAATTTTTGAGAAATCATTTAAAAAAGTACTACCCAACAGTGAAAATCTGGGTAGGTTCGTGGCTATGGGTAGCTGTATCAGACCCAGATGATGTAGAAACTGTTCTAAAGAGTACTAAGTGCTTAGGTAGGAAGTTTTTGAAAGATGTTCTCGATCATGGACGTGCAGGTGATGGCTTAATAACTCTTAGTGGTGATAAATGGGCGTATCATAGAAGGGAAATTATGCCTACTTTTAAACTAAGTATATTGAAAAATTATATTAGTGTTTTCCAAACACAGTCGTTTGAACTAGTGAACGAATGGTCAAGTGAGGCAAATGGTAAGGAAATGGATATATTTAACGTGATATGTTATTACAATCTTCATATGGTGTGCTCAACAATAATGGGTGTCGATATAGATAAAAATAATCAAAAATTTGAGAAGTACTTAGCTAGCATACATGATTTAAAAATGATTATAATGGATGCCTTAAGAAATCCTTGTGTGCTCATATTAGCCCAAATTTCATTCTCTACAATAGCTAAGAAAGTTAAGAACTATTCTAATGATTTAGTTGACTTTACCAACTTTGTGGTGAGTGAAAAAATAAGTAGTGTGAAAAATAAAATGCTAGAAAAAACACCAAACAAAGAGAATGAAAGTCAGTCCGATATTACTAAACTAGGATATTTAGATCATCTTGTGGAATCTTTGTTGAGTGGATCTCCAGTGTTATCTGAAGAAGAAATCCGTGGTGAAACTGTTAGCACAATGTTTGCTGGGTTCGAAACAACTGCTAGCGGCAGCAGTTTCGCTCTGATGCTTCTTGCTTTCCATCCGGACATCCAAGACAGGGCCTTCCAAGAGTTGTTCGATATCTTCGGGAACAATAAAAATCAACCGGCAACATTTCAGGATCTGAAAGAAATGACTTATTTGGAACAGATCATCATGGAAACACTTCGTCTTTATCCTTCGATACCAATTACTATGAGGGATGTTACAGAAGAGATACCAATCAAGAACTATATCATCCCTGCTGATTGTACCATAATGATCAACTTCTTAGTAGTTCAGAGGAATCCTAAATACTACACGAACCCAGACAAGTTTGATCCAGATAACTTTTCACCGGAAAAGAAGTCTAAAAGACATCCTTTTGTTTTCAAACCCTTTTCTGACGGTCCCAGAGTTTGTGTGGGTGCAAAATATGCCATGTTTCAAATGAAAGTTATGTTATCTACAATTTTGAGATATTACAAGATCTTACCTGTTGGAAAGTTGGAGGATTTGGAAGAATGGTCAAGTGAGGCAAATGGTAAGGAAATGGATATATTTAACGTGATATGTTATTACAATCTTCATATGGTGTGCTCAACAATAATGGGTGTCGATATAGATAAAAATAATCAAAAATTTGAGAAGTACTTAGCTAGCATACATGATTTAAAAATGATTATAATGGATGCCTTAAGAAATCCTTGTGTGCTCATATTAGCCCAAATTTCATTCTCTACAATAGCTAAGAAAGTTAAGAACTATTCTAATGATTTAGTTGACTTTACCAACTTTGTGGTGAGTGAAAAAATAAGTAGTGTGAAAAATAAAATGCTAGAAAAAACACCAAACAAAGAGAATGAAAGTCAGTCCGATATTACTAAACTAGGATATTTAGATCATCTTGTGGAATCTTTGTTGAGTGGATCTCCAGTGTTATCTGAAGAAGAAATCCGTGGTGAAACTGTTAGCACAATGTTTGCTGGGTTCGAAACAACTGCTAGCGGCAGCAGTTTCGCTCTGATGCTTCTTGCTTTCCATCCGGACATCCAAGACAGGGCCTTCCAAGAGTTGTTCGATATCTTCGGGAACAATAAAAATCAACCGGCAACATTTCAGGATCTGAAAGAAATGACTTATTTGGAACAGATCATCATGGAAACACTTCGTCTTTATCCTTCGATACCAATTACTATGAGGGATGTTACAGAAGAGATACCAATCAAGAACTATATCATCCCTGCTGATTGTACCATAATGATCAACTTCTTAGTAGTTCAGAGGAATCCTAAATACTACACGAACCCAGACAAGTTTGATCCAGATAACTTTTCACCGGAAAAGAAGTCTAAAAGACATCCTTTTGTTTTCAAACCCTTTTCTGACGGTCCCAGAGTTTGTGTGGGTGCAAAATATGCCATGTTTCAAATGAAAGTTATGTTATCTACAATTTTGAGATATTACAAGATCTTACCTGTTGGAAAGTTGGAGGATTTGGAGAGACTTGAATCTAGTATATCTATGACCCCAGTACTTGGGGTAAAGGTGAGGCTCTTACCAAGAGAATAAATGATTGTTTTTGTTTAAATTACTTTACTTATATAAAGAAAGATATAGGGTTAATACAACGTGAGCTACCAAACAAAAGTGTGAAAATTAAATTGTGTTAGGTAAAACTTATCACATATTTGTTACGTATGTTCAGTACATTGAGTTGGGTTATTTCTGTTGACATTTAATTTTTGTTTATTTCCGATCTCTCTAGTTCTATGAATATTCAAATATTCTAATATTACTTGTTATGATTAAATTATTTTAAAGAACTTTTCGGCATTTATAAAAAAATTGATAATTAATTTAGTGAATGACTGTTTTACATGGGGAAGACAATCCCACAATGATATTGAGGACTCATGCAACATTTGGTTGAGGAGAGTGGTGATTTAAGTAATTAAGGGAGGGAAAATTTATCTAAATACCGGTTACGTCCTCTCGCCTAGGACACGAAACATTAATGTTGGAAAAGGACATATTTGGAAAGTCCTATAAGTGGATTTTTTTCGTGAGACCATTGAGTTATTTTTGACATAATCAACAATTATTGTAAGCATTTTAATTTGGCTTATCTTCAACAACTACGGCAACACCCAAACATCGATTTTTTATGTTAAACCTATCAACATTTTTGAAGGGGAAGATACATTCATAATCATTTCTGACAAAATAACTATTCTTTTTAACATTTCTCCATTACCGAAAGGAGTTTATATATATAAAGTCTTGCGTTTTTAACAAACTTTACATAAAGAACGAAATGAATACTTATTGATTTTCATAAGCGTAACTTCTGGATTCATCTCGAAGACTGCAAATCAGTTTTTCTAAATATTTCCAAGCTTTTTTTACATTAAATATATTTAAACATTCAACATTTACAATTAATGTTGATTATTTAATTGGAATTAATCTAAATCATATTTTAGTAATAAATTTGTATTATTTATTTTTACAAAAACGGTTTACGGTTGTCATGGAGACGACACATCAAATATGTATTTGAACCACTATTTAGTATATAAGAGTATAAATTTCGTTGTTTTGTTCGCTGTATTTTATGTCATGTCTCATTTCAGTGTCTTCAATGGCGATTATCTAATAGTTCCTGCTCAGTAAGTTAATCGCACTGACACAATATACTAAAATATTGAATTTTACAAAAGATCAGAGAATTTATTTATTTTACTAGTTACTAGTAGTATGTGTACATGTGTTACCTTCCACTTGTATATGTAGTATGACACCTGGTGGTCTCTAGGTCATTGAACGTGACTATCGACATCCCTGAGCAAGGTAATCTTTCAAGATGGTGTCCCACACAATAATTACAAATATAATTTCTGTACGTCCTTATATTGGTTTACTCTAGTTAATAGTTAGTGTTGAGTAAGGTGGATTGCCTACACTACCATGGATATATATTTTTTTTAATTACTAAATAAAATAGGATTATATCTAATGAAATCGTATTGTTAAGTGTTTTTTTAATAAAATTTAAAATATTGAATTAAAACTGACAATATTCCCTATCCCTGCCATGCTAAATTTGTATTTTTAGGTAAATAAAATTTGCAAAAATCTTAGCAATCATGTTTAAATTCATATCAGGTTTTTGTTATAACTTTATAAACATTTACATGAATATAAATCATCAGTTTTATTTTAATTAAATGAATGTATTGTATATTTGTTATTTTGACCGTGTGTTTTTCCAAATGTATTGTCAAGAATTTTAAAATAAGGTTTATAAATAAATAATCATTCTTACTTTGTTATGTATTTTAATACCCAATTCATATTTAAACATGGGTAGTATGTGCTAAATTGTGATGAAAATTATAAAAATCTACCAAAGTTTAACATATATTATTCGGTTTTTCCAATTACCAAAACCTTCAAAGGTAGGCCATACGGACTCATATTATTTAATGTTTGTATTTATGGACTTCAATATAATTTTTTTTAATTTCTTTGAATCGAGATATTAAGTAGTTTTTTCTAAATGAGAAATAATTATAGTATGATTTTAAACATTTTATGAATTCCATAATTTTAATGTTCATTAATTTTCTTAATATAATACTACTTTTCATAGTAAAATCATGCAGTGCAATTATTCTCGGCACACAGAAAGCTTAAAATTTAACTAGTTTAATTTATTTATTTACGTATTAGAGCAAAATTACTAATTTACTAGAATTTACATAGTCACATCGGTGTTTACGCAAATAAAACATTAATTACATTTATTAAGGTTAGCTATTGATAAAAAGGTAAAATTTAGAGTAAGTGTAACCGAACCTTTGTCGAAGGAATGTGGAGAAACATATAGGAAAAACAATCCTCAGTACACTCGTCTGAGAATCGAAACCTGACCTTCAAGTCACAAACAAACTAGACTTGACAAGTCTAGTTAATTATGATCATGTGCCCACCGGGCTTGGTAAACATTTAAATAAACGCGAATAGCCGCAGACGTGTAATAGTATGCGTTCTAAAAACTAATTCAAGGTTATGCCGAAATAAATATTTATAGCTACCACAAACAACAATTCAATTTAATAAATTTTATGCTAACTATTTTTATAGATTTCTTATCCTGACTGCCATACGTTATAGTAAATTTTTAATTTTGAGTCCTTCGTGTTGTTAAATATTGTCAAATCTTTCAGGTATTATTTTAACAAATCATATAGCAGTTACAAAAAAAATTATTTAAGTATTATCTTAAAAACTGATGGATAGATGTTTAGCCTGATCTTAATAATAGAATATTTCAACACAAAATAATGTATAAGGAAATTATCCTAGCCCCATAAATTCTTTAAGAAATGTTAGTTATGAATAATTATATAAAATTTAATTCCAAACTAACGACAATAAATTTGAAAAAATCCCAGTTTAATAATGTAATTTATTATATATAATGTTTATATAAAGTTGAAAACTTGATGGTCATAGCATATGCATATAAATATATGCCACACCTTCGTAAGATTATAGCATTATCCACTCTTCAATAGTAAATTAAATCTAGATTTATATAAGAATATGCCTGAATAATTATGTAATTTCTAATTTAAATTCTAGACAGTAGGCCTAGGCTAAATCGGAATACTAATTAGTTTACTAAATTAATGCATACATAACTAGTCCCGCAGTGCCTATACGGAGTAGGCAGGAAACTATGCATATAGATTAAAAAATAACTATGGGCTTAATCCATCCTCACTAACTTTCTCCACAATAACTTATCCTTACATACTCCCTTTGCTTCAACCACATCCATACACCAAGTCATACATACTCTTTCATTCTTAAAACTCTTAAATTTACTCTTTTTTCACACATTCGTCCACCTTATTTAGCCACGTCTTGCATGGCCTACTCATTCCTTTTGATCCACATTATCTATCTTCATATATTTTCTTCGTCACTCTCTCCACACTCATCCTCTCAACAAACCCAAACCAACGAGAGACGCTTCTTTCACATTGACCTATTGGATTCCCATTCAAACCACACTTCTTCGGCACCGACTCTTTGTATTATTATTATTATTATTATTATTATTATTATTATTATTATTATTATTATTATTATTACTAATAATATTATTATTATTACTAATAATATTATTATTATTACTAATAATATTATTATTATTACTAATAATATTATTATTATTATTACTATTAATATTATTACTAATAATATTATTATTATCATTATTATTATTATTATTATTATTATTATTATTATTATTATTATTATTATTATTATTATTAGCACCCCGTCTTACTATCCATTCGGGTTATACGCACTTACGCAAATGTGTAATGGAAGGGTGATTGTGAGATAAAATGGAAGACCTACAGTTTAACGTGGAATCCGAACCACGGTGGAGGCCTGGCATTCCTCACATTCGCAAATTGTGATTATTACACGTCTTGTCAGAGGTGAAGTAAGGGTTTGGCAATCAGATAAATCTGTGCCGGGACCGAGATTCCTGACTCCTTGTAATTTTTTAAAAATACTCAAGATATAAAATATGATTTATTTTTCAAATTTCAAATTAAAAAAAATTCAATAGGTATATCACAGTTATAACTAGAGGAGCTACAACTACAACATATTACAACCAACTAAAAATGATGAATAGTTATCAATTGATTTACTAATTTAAATTTAGTGGAGGCTGATATAAAATAATTTGTTCAATCAGTCTTATATCATTTTTATTTCTATACTTAAGTTCAGCTTCAGATAATTTATGAGTGAATAATTTTGATGAAAGACAGCAATATATTTTACTGCACCTTCGTAAACAGACCCAGCTATGCTATATTTACAAGTTATAATATATTATTACATTATTTTACTCTGAACATTTTCATTTTAATCTTATCCTTATATTAATAGTGTCTCTTCAAATAATGCTTTATATTTGATATTTTTAAAATTAAAAATAACTTCAAATTGATACTTGAGCCAAAGTTAATCCCTTAAAAATATTATTAAAAATACAGTCCGAATAGCCAACACAAACAATATAGTATAATGTATATTTTAACGGCCATAAAATCAATTTATTCGTATAAATTAAGTTTATCCTAGTCATTACAATATTATCTATACTTAAGAAGATCAACCTAATATAAAAAAATACCCGAACAATAATCATAAATTTGTTTTAGATTAACTAAACCAACATTTCACTGTGATGTATAAGTTGGTAGGAACCAGCATGTCCCATTGTCCCAGTCTTGTGACGTCACCGTAGTGTGAGTAGACCTTTTCTCTAAGTGGTGTTTGCTTTACTGCAAACCTTGTGACTTAGAGAAGCAAGAAATTTGAAAAAGGCAATTTTTTGCCTGGGTATGACGACCAGTATTTTTTTATTATTATCACCCTTTTTAAATCTCAGATAAGGTTCGTACTGTGACGGTCCTACTAAGTTATAGTTCATAGACTATATTTTGAGTGACCTTGAGCTTAGAAACTACAATGTTCTGCCCCCATAGGACATGTCAAATAGGACATGCAATCAAGTAGAGCTGATGTTTCCAAACGAGACCTCTAAAATTTAGTTTCTCCCTCCTTCTCCACTAATACAATTTGTTCCTCCGCCATCACGTACAATCAATTTTATGTTAAGGACATTTTAATTATTCTAAAGGGATGAGGATGAAGTAGGTAGAGTTTAGAAGATATTTAGCCACATTTGCGTGAAGAGAATATGATAAATGATGTAGAAAGGCGGGGGGG
>CABFWO010001310.1:47262-59584 GCA_902155825.1 Timema genevievae
CCCCCCCATCCCCGCCTTCTCGCGCCGTCGGTGCGCCAAGCTGAGCATGTTCGACACCGTCACAAACCGGCGCTCACTCACACGTTACCCCAATGATTAATGAACACGCCCGCTAATAACAGGTGACGTCATCAACAGGTCGATGTACGGAATACACTACGCCAGTGGAGGCGCTGAGTAAGCAAAAAGGTAATAAGCGCGTCGGAGGAAGAAGGAATGTTTGTCCGTTTGAGTACCTATTCCCAACCCATATCGGTGGGCACGTGGGCTGGGCGTCAGGTTTTCCTAGTCTGGCTTGCCGATGATGGGGGTCATAAGGTGTGAATTCTCGTAGGTTACTCTCGTGAGTTTTGTTTATATGTATTTGCAGTATCCCTTCAAGAAAAGATGGTGTATTTATTGTTAAAATGGCACCTTCCCTATCCCTAACTCATGAGCATGGTTCAATATTTTAAGCTTGGACAAGTAGTAAGAGATGGAGTATTATTTTGTCACCACCTCACATTACCCACATGGGCTACACTTTTAACCATGATAGGTGAAAAAGGTCTCATAGTCGTTAATCAATCGAAGCGGTGTAATATAGCTCACATAATCCATACATTTTGTTTTAATTCCGTTATTTAGAGAACGGGATCACAATGTTAAGTGATCTTTACTAAATTAATGTTACATCTCTTAACAGTCGTACGGTTTTAATTGGGTGGAGCAAAGGAAAAAGTGTATAGATGGAAGAATGGCACATAGCTCATAATGATAAATATTATTATTCATGAGATACAGATTTTTAGCTTCTTTTTTTTACCCACATCATTGATCACGTAGAATAAATGTCAAACTTGTCTACTCTGGCATGCCAGGGATGCGACGGTCGGGTTTTGAATCCGAGCCGAGTGTACTTAGGGTGCTTTATTTCCTAAACGGTTTTTTTACACTACCTTTAGGAAAATGAGAGTGTATTTGTATCAAAGTCATACCTTCTTTATTGCTTTACCGTTAGTATAATTGTATAATTAAATGTGTATAGGACTGAGAAAAAAATTCATAGTTATTAATAGGCCCTATATTAATTTTTTAGCACGACGTATTACTCCGTTTAGTCTATATTCCTGTGTATTAATTATTCTGATTTGAAAGGAATGAGGAATGTTTAGTTTAGAGGAAGTTCACCATCATTTGCGTGGAGGGATAGTGGAAAACAATTTAGTAAAACTATCATAAGTACACCCTAGCAGGATCAAACCTAGATCCCCTCCATCATCGCCAATCCATTATATTGCTTAGATCATGTCGCCACTGAAGTAGATTAAAATAATTTTGTTTCATGACCAAAAAAAAATACAAGGCATCATATAAATACTACTACACGACTTTAAACAATTATTTGATTTATTTTAATCTCTACATTATATAAAAGCGAAAGCCCTGAGTGACTGACTCACTCACTCACTCACTCACTCACTCACTCACTCACTCACTCACTCACTCACTCACTCACTCACTCACTCACTCACTCACTACTCTCATCTCTAATTCTCACACTTATCATGAAGCTAGAGTGCTGAAGTTTAGTACAGGTGTTCCTTATAAGTTAATTAGGAAAAGTAAATATGTTTCATTCCGATGTTTTGTGATTAACGGGGTGAAATTGGGGTAACTACCCTAATCAACAATATAGCATTATAAATTATTTGTAAGAATTTAGAGGGTAATAATCCAACAATTTTGTTCTAATAATGCCTTCGAAAAATTATAGCAATTACTTTTAGCCCCTTTGATGCCTCTAACGGATGGAAAAAAATGAATACAGACAATTAATTAAAATATGTAATTAGGTTTTATTATGCAAATCCAAGAGACGCTAGAAATTTGTAGTTTTTTTTATTTTGCTGAATTTTGTGGTGTTTGTAGTGTCTGTGTGAGTGAGAGGGCCCGGCCCGGGGTGGTGTACGGTGGGAGCGAGTGGGGAGATCTGTCCAAGCACGTTCAGCTGATAACGCGGCCATTGGCCCAGACGCCGGCGCTCTGTTCACATACAAGCACGTGACTCGTTGTTTACTTCAAGTTCAACGACGTTACGATGTCGTCAAGTCGAGAAACGATACATGGTCCTCTCCTCGCGGTGTTTCTCGTGTAGCTCTAAGAACCAGGCCATTAAACTTCAAACAAAAATTCCTCATTTCCATCCAAATATAAATAGTATCACAATACCCCGTGCGAGGAACGGGCATTAAGCTAGTTACTAATAAATGATTGAATAAGTGGTAAAAAAGTAAAAAGCTATGAAGCAAACAAAACTAGTTTATTTCGATGGAAATACTGTGAATCGAGAAGAGAGTTTTCTTATTAATTAACTTATGTTTTTAATATATTATTATTCTAAATAATAGGATCATATATAAATATCGTCATCGCACCACTGAACAAGCTGATAAAGATGTACATTTGATATTCTTGGTTTGCTGGTGACCGGAAGGTTCGAATTCCATCAGGGTGTACTTATACATTTTTATGGGTTGTTTTCTACTATCTTCGTGCAGTGTGGGTACATTTATTCCAAATTCTATGCTCCCGCTCTCCCCCACATTGATTATATTGTGATTGATCTATGGCAATGATATGCCTTGAAGACCACGGGCCGACCGACCCCCCTCAAAACCAAGCCCTCTCGTGTAAGACTAGATTGCCGATAAGTTATGTCACGGTTGGAATTTCAGTTGGGTGCAATGAAACTAGTTTTATCCAAAATTGTTTTCAACTTCCCTCCACGGAAGTGCAGATAAAGTTCTTCTGAATTCAACCTACTCATCCCTAACTAACTAACTTAGATAGTAAATGCGTATATCCTGAATAGTTAGTAAGAAGGAGTGATAAAAAATGAAAATATACGTCACATCAAGCTCCTGGAAATCTCTGGCCACATCGTAACTCCATCTTGTTTTGGGTCACCCCAGAGGTCTTCGAGTGCCAGGTACGCCATCCGTGACAGCTCTCGGACTTATTCGCAGAACCATTCTGGTTTCATTTCATGCCTATCTAATCCTTTCTAACCCTGTGCAGCCCGGTGTAGACATATGGCTACTTTTTTATGTTTGATTTTTTTATTCAAGAAATACCAATGCCCAATGTAGCCAAATGGCTACAGTTTAAAAAAGAATTTTCAAATTATATTAACAAAAATAAAGTGTAAGCTATAAATCCGTTTTAAAATAAATGTATATAAAAATCTCTTAGAATATTCCCCAGTTAATTTGGGCTGCCAAGTTACATGTTTTGTATTAGATCCGAATGTTCCATCAACTCAAATATTTCTTAGTTCTTTTATCTACATCCATCTTACTCTCTTACTTGAGCCTATATTTGTTCATGACCTTCCTTTTACAGACCCTCATTATATTTTATGTCTACGAGCCATACAAGACTCCGCAACCTTTGGATAGTCCTTACAGTAAATAAATAAATCTCTTTAACATTACAAAATGTTTAAATAATTTTTTAAACTTAAGGCTGACGCTTAATGAAGACTTAAGATGTTTACATAATTCTAATTTTTTTTTAGGAGTTTTGTTTAATATGCTTGACTACAAATGGGAACTAAGTTATCAACAACATGCCTGTATATAACTAAAAACTTTACACTTCAAGTTTTGTTATTTTAAGAAAAATGGGAAAGAATTAAATCATTCTCTTTTAGACGACGTTTTACGTGAAATGTAGAAGTTATAAGGCCCGGTCCACACGCAAGGTTTTGTACAGCGTTTCCCCTGCGCAGCTCAAGACGTTACGTGTGGACAGGAAAACTGTGCAACTATGTGAACTGCGCGGATACTGTACTCGGACAAGAAAAACTGAGGTTAACAGCATATTTATCGGTGAACTGCACAGACAGTGCGTGTGGACACTCCCACTACGTGTTCTTTACACGTGTTGCTCAATTTTCCTTCAATATTGGTGCAGGAACATCAATCATAAAGTTAAAAAAAAGTTTTAGTTTCCCTTGGTCAATTTTTTTATTGTTTGGCGATAACTGATCTTGTCAATGTTCACGTGAGTTTCTTACTGACACCCCTGAATTTCTGATTTTTACCGTAGCCAATGTCTGGACCATCTTGAGCATCGCGTACAATTAAGACGTTTACATTTGCCTTCTTTTTGCAGACAAATTGCAAAAAATTATCGGAATAGCACTTCTTCCATTAAGGATTCCGCGGAACTGAGTGGTAAAAACTGTGCTAAAAACTGGACTGTGTTGACACCACTGAACTGCAATCTATTTTACACAGTTTGACCTGCGCAGTCTTAACTGACTAATAAAACTTTACGTATGGACGGGCTTAAGATTAAGGTGAGAAACAAATATATAAATACTTCCTCAAACTGATATAATAATGTATTGATAAGGTAACAAAATAACTTTTTAAGATAGTTGAAAATTGTTTTATAGTTTTTGAAGCTTCAGAATTTCCCTTCTAATAATAGAGATAATTACTTGAAGAAATGTATTTAAAGGTTTCCCGTGCCCTTAAGCATGTTTCAACTTTTAAAACAATGTAGTACAGCTTTGTATTTTACGATATTATTCAAAAAAGGGTTTTTTTTTTTTTGTGCTTGTAATCGTTATATATTTTTCAACATCAATGTAAACAAGCGTTCCTCATTTTAGTTTTCTTGTTCTTCAAGTAGACCTGTTTAAGCTTCTGAACTTTTGTGTGTGGGCTGTGCTGTTGCATTGTTCATTGTGTGTTTGCGTGAGTTTCAAGTGTGTATGTTTTTTAAGTGTATGTGTGTGTGCGTGGGTGTGTTCGTGCGTGCGTGCGTGCGTGCGTGCGTGCGTGCGCCTTATAATATTCTTGGTGACCAGCATGTTTTCAAGATGCTTCACTCCCCTTCACCTACTGAAGACGATGGAAGTTTCAAACGCTGAAGAAGTGAACATTCTTCCTACACTTCCCCCATCAAACACCCCCCCACAATCCCACACCCTTATATAATTTTTATCTCTTTCTTTATCTGCCGTCTTTGTCTGCGCCCGCCGCAATATTCCAACCACTTGACCTCGTTCCTAAAAGCAATCAAACCGAGACTCCCCCAACATATTTCAATCTAGAAATGCATATATTTTGCTCGTGGCTCGAGTTGCCGTCACAATATTCTCCAGTCGTACCTTTGCTCTCTCTCTCTCTCTCTCTCTCTCTCTCACTCATCCTATTTTTGGTTCATCTTAGTAATATTATCGAATTATACATATGTTTTTCGGTTACGTAGAAGAGGAGTACATAAAAATACAGTGATTTTTAACAGTGTTCTTGAGGGGAGGGTTTTCCCAGAATAGTACTACCCATTCGAATGTTATGAGTATATGTGTGGTAAGGATTAGGAGAGGAGGATATCTAGTAATTTTAACATCACATTTCACCACTCGTTTGGGTTATGCGCGAAATAATTTTATAGAAATTTACCCGTATTTGTGTGGAGTATAGTAGGAAATTGTTGAGTAAAAAATAAAGTAAAACCAGCCGGGATTCGAGCCTCAACATACCAGTCACGACAAACCAATGTAAGTGAGCTTTATATATAAACCACTTACTAGCTGGCACTGATGTGGTAAATTAGCCATACAATGTTTTAGAACACTTGTTTAAATGAGACAATGGTGTTAAATAACAATAAAATTACCCACAGAGGTGGCCTAGCTGTCAAAGTTGCTAGACTCACATTGCGCTTGTTTGCCGTTGACTGGAAGATTTATAGAAATCCATCAGTTTATGCTTAGAGGTAGAGGGACGTAACAGTCACTGCGGTTTACCCTTCTTCTATCCATGCTAATGCGCGTTGTATTTCGTTTAAACTCTTGTACTCATTATGCGTCTCTTATATTAATCCGTTATCAACAATTTGTTTTTGAACGCACCGCCTATAAAATGTGAGATGGTTGGATGAACGGATGGATGGATGGATCACCGTTATTATATCTTAAGGTAGGAATGTAGGGAATGCAAGAAAAGTTCAGTGCTCATACACATCTTATAGCCAAACTATTTTTGGTCAAAGTAAATAAAATATTGTGCAACATTGTGTTACATTAGAACTCGCCCCCATTCAAAACTTCACACATAATTCGCCTCTGATTCATACTACCCGCTCCAAATAATATTCTAAACCCTACAATAGTACACTTCACTATTGTAGTTCCCGTAATTTGACACAACGTAATAGACAATTCTAATCAATAAAATCAATTCTCTAGGATAGTTGAATACATTGGAATTGTACTCACCCAATCTATCTTGTGGTTAGAGCAACGACGAGCAACACCGGGTACAAGCCGAGAACGAGGATGTGACCACGAGACCCCTTCAGTCGATGTCTACACCAACTAAATCAAATAGACACTGAAGAAGACCCGTGCCAAACTATCCACGACTGACGGAGTACTATCCTCCTGCCCCTGGTGGAAGATTCCTGTACTGCGGAAATAACATCTGATGGAAGAACCACTGCTCTAGATGATGAATGGGACAACAACATCAACAGAGCTACGTGACGTTCCATTTCTTCTAGAAGAAATGCCACTGACAGAATTGTTATTTCCCCCACCTTGCTACCCTGCTGTGAAAAACCCTATTTAAAGTGCTGAAATCGTAGAGGAACATAGTCCTAGGACCAGGACTATGTCAGGATAATCCATGATAGACTACGAATGTAAACTATGGCGACGTATATTTTGAACTCTATAATTAAAACTTTAACTTTTTGTACAAGCCGTGTCGGGCGTTGTAATTTTTGCACAACAATTTTCTTTACCAAATATTAAACTATAATATTATGTAACTCTATTTTTTGTGTCTTTCACCACTTAGGTGCTAGAGTCAGTTGTTTTTCTTCATCTTTACATAATGATAACTTTTTGATAATTTTTGTGTTGGACACGTTTATTAATATTTCATTCTGAAGTAATGTTGCTAATAATAATGTTTTGATTTCTTTTGTTAAGATGAATACTTATAAAATTTAACCTTGTAACGTAAATTGTATAACTGATAAAAATTATTTAGTGATTAATTTTATAGTTGAACATGGTTTAAATGTTTTCACTAGACTTTGTTTATTGTAGTTTATTTACTTTGAGTTCGCAAGTAAATGAAAGTTTCTAAACTGAAAGTATAGGTCAGATAGTCCCGCGGGAGTTTGACTAAAGTCTGTTAGCCAAACTCTCGCGTATTGTAAAAATTTCTAATAAATATACCTTGTATTTATTATTAAAATTGTTGAAGTCTGCTTTAGTTGTTGTAACTCAGACGCCTTTGAAACAATATAATAAGGCCCATAAGGCCCTTTTAAAAACTTTAGTAATGTACTCTTTTCAACACTATGGGTTGTTTGTCTCTTAAAGACTAGCCCATCTGATTGTTAGAGATGTCAATAATGAGGGAAGTTTCTCTATAATGAACTGCGCTAAATGACTGTTTATTTTTATTATGATTTTCCACAGAGCTCAGTACGATTATTGAGACCATGTAATAGAACTCTGCTTTGTTTTTGCTTTGAATAAACCGTATATAGTAATGTTATTTAATCTTGCATTTAATGTCCTTTGTAAATATGTAGCTTGCAACCCACCCCCTTCCTTTAAGTTACCTGTGGTCGTAAGGAAAGGTTGTAGAGAGGGGTGTAACAAATGGTTCAGTAGAAACAAAGAGCTTAATCTTCTTCATATGGTGATTGTATCAGTTGTTGAATATCTGTCGTGAGCATAGCGGCATTAGATAAGAAACTTTTTAAATTAAAAGAAAAAGTTGTCATTAAAGTTCAGGACACCGTTGACAGATATTCAACCACTGTTGATATCACAATGTGAAGAAAATTATACCCTATATCTCGGTTCACACGAATTGTGTAACATCTAATACGGGTGCACACGAATTGCGGAACAATTCATCCGTGCTCGGTGATCTTTTATCGCGTTCCCTACACTCTCACCTTAAGGGTGACGCTTACATTGAGGGAAATATCCTCGCACTGAGAATGTCAGTTCTGAATCTTATAAGCTAATAAAATTATCCCTAATTCTCTCAAAATGTTATGTTGTACCCAGGGTTGGTGCAAGTGTTTCATACCGCCCTAGGCGGGATTTAAAATCTACGTACTAATTGTATTTTGTATAATATAAATAAACCACACCCCTTGTTTGACGCAAAATAATAATTGTGTGCCAAAATACCGGAAAAAAAATATTACATTTCTTTTCACCCTTCACTTACTGTACTTGTCATGTAAATAAGAAAGAGGGAAAAGAAAACTACGAAACTTCTTATCCAAAGTAATGAGGAAAGCTCGATGCTAGTTCTCAAATAACTTAGAATTTTCTGTTGTGGGCCTATCAAAGAATGACTGTATTTGTAAGAGGAAGGCTAAATCTAGAGCTGTTTTCCTCCAATCCTAGTCTTATAGTTTTGTAAATATGCTTAAGAAAATCGTTGAGAACGAGCTAATAACATATTTTCACACATTTGTGTTTAAATTAATAAAACTCAAATTATACGGTTGTTAAGGGAAAAGATTCCTGTTGGAATCTTTCGAATTTATTTTTGCGTGAACCATATTTTGAAATAACGCATCGTAGAATTAAATATTTCGTTAGAGCTGAACGTCAGCGTAGCAATTTTTCAACTACTGAGGTGACTGCCCTTAAATAACATGGAATTTATAGAAGCCTACAAAGCATCTCAGCGCTACGGTAGGCGGCACCCTTAAGTCTATGATCATTACAATTGCCGGTCAGTTTGCTTTATTCAAAACATTTATATCTCTTATGTGTTCACTACTTTATTGAAATGATTTTAAATTTTTTTATGTACAAATAGTTCCCATAATCCCAGTAGAAGTAATTCCAAATAAGTATTTATAGTACGAGACTATTTCACTCCTCATTTCTCTAGTACGTCTATTCAGTGCTGCCTAGGCTTTACAGGTGACGGTGAAACTTTTGAGGATCCAACCAACCCTTGGGTTGAGTACTAACTTACATACAGCACGAAAAAAATTAATCGCAAAAAAAAAGGTTTTGCTAAATTCAGTTTGTAGGTTTTATATAGGATACATAAAATTCTCACACAAGCTGCATAGTAATTTAAAGGTACGGTATTTGTTAAAGAAACTAATATTTTGAGTATTACAATGTACCATATTTAGTATAAAATTATTCCCATACTACCCGCTTTGGTGTCCGCATGATCTAAGGTACTACTCTCGCAATAACCTAGCTAGATTGCCAAATACGGGTATATTGAGATTCGATACTGGTCGGGTGAACTGAGGGTGGTTTTTTCTCAATTGTTTTCCACTCTCTATCCACGCAAATGTGGATAAACTTCCTCTAAATGCAACCTTCCTATTCCCTCTGACATTAATATTATTATTTTTATAGGCGTATAACCGAATGGGTAGTAAGACACGATGCTAAAAAAAATCTCCCCAAAAATATATTTTTTAAAAGAGCATCAATTGCTCAAATATTGCTAAGCTTAAAAATGTACAATGAATTCCACCTGACCCCTTAAAAATAGTTTTTTTCCTTTGTTTGCAGATGACGTTAAGTGAAAAAGGCTAGCAAAACAAATTAAAGTGCCATTACTGAACTCTCTTTTTAGAATATTCATATTTGTAAAACAGTAATGGTTTATTCGGTTCCTGTAAAATGGTATGTATAGCAAAGATGTGTTTATTTGAACATATATCCCTATGTTAACAAGCAATCCTGTTAATTTACTGTTGACTATTATGATTTTTTGTATTGTTTGCATTTTGTTTGCAGTTTTGAAATTAAATTCTATTCAAACGTCACAACGTACTGAATCAATAATAGTAATAATAAAATCGGTTGTGTTATTTTAAAACTAAGTAAAATCTTGTTTTATCAAGAACTCGAAACACATCAAGTGTTAAAGGAAACTTCAAAAACATGTCATTGATAAGGGTTTTATTTATTTTATTAAGACGCACCGCTTTTAATTAAACTTTGTTATCCATCGCTTGCGGCTTCGGGGGTAATTTGTTGATATTGCAACTACAGTGACGTTGTGTTCAGATACGTGTGTGTAAGGGTAGGAAAAATGTCGGTGAGTGTCCCGGCAACGTTAGTCGCGGAGGAACAGAAGGATAACCCGGCAACGTTAGTCGCGGTGGAACAGAAGGATAACCCGGCAACGTTAGTCGCGGTGCAACAGAAGGATAACCCTGCAACGTGAGTCATGGTGGAACAGAAGGATAACCCTGCAACGTGAGTCATGGTGGAACAGAAGGATAACCCTGCAACGTGAGTCATGGTGGAACAGAAGGATAACCCGGCAACGTTAGTCGCGGTGGAACAGAAGGATAACCCGGCAACGTTAGTCGCGGTGGAACAGAAGGATAACCCTGCAACGTGAGTCATGGTGGAACTTTAGGAAGTCCCGAGGTAGGACGGTCATAGTGCAATCCTTTCAGGATAATGGAGTGTACATATTATGTAAATATTACGTGTTTTATTGAAAGTTTGTGTGTAGGTTAGCGAACAAAAGCAATATGTTAATATCCATTTCTTACATTTATTCATACAGATAGGATGTATTGGTGGTTCCCACCGGAGAAGTTAGCACCAAGTAATTGTGTTTGCATCATCAATCATACAAATAGAAATGTATATTCATTAATATCATTTTTATTTCCACCTTCACCGGATATCAACCTCATTTATTTGCAACCACAAATATTCACATTTTATTTTATTTTTTAGCACCATGTCTTACCACCCATTCGGATTATAACACACCTATGTACTAACTAAACTAATGGGCTATAGATGAGGAATGTTTACTTTAGAGAAAGTGTACCCACATTTGCATGGAGAGAGCGAGAGTGAAAAACTATTTATGAAAAATCAGCCTTAATACACCCAACCAGGATCAAATCACGATCTCTCCATCATCGGCAGTCAAGTATACTGTGAGAGTAGCGTCTTAAATCATGCAGCCACCAAAGCTGTTTGAATATTTTGTGGTTTCTGCGAATATTTTAATCTACCACATATATTTTTTATAAAAGGGACCTTAAACGCTTTCTTGGAAGGACTTGTTGATAGGTATTTCACAATTAAATTATATGTATACATATATATATATTAAATAAGGCTGGACACAAGAATCAAGCCTAAGACTTTTGGCTTAGCGTGTCCATGTCTACCATTCTAGTATAGGACTTTTAAGAGTTTGACTCAGACAATATTAATAACAAAATGAAACATATTGGAATGTATTCAGTATATGTCCCTCTACATTTTCTGAAAATTCCCAAGTTTTCCCATTCTGGGAAAATCCGCCATCTTGGAACCCCCCCCTCCCCCACGCGATTGTAAGGTTTCACTAAAAATTAAATATCTCACGAGAGTCGTTAGTCATATAGAGGCATAATTTATGTCAACATATCCCTATTGAGCACCTTTATAATAAAAATATATATGTTATAGTGATTTAAGTATAATAATAAGCTAAATAATAATAAAATATATGTCTTAAAAAAGAGACATGTTAAAGTTCAAATTTTACATTTTTTTATTTTGTGGAGCTATTTGTGCTCTTATGAAAATTTTTTTGAGATAAAAGTTGTAGAGTGTACGATGGTGTGTCAAAATCATATTTGTTAATTGTATATATATGTTAAAAACAACGCCTACACCAAGCCCGAACGTCATCTATGTCCCCACCAGGTGGTGCGGAGCGGGCACGATGTGTGGCGCCCGCTACATAACAGCAGCCCCTCAGTTCATAATACACTTTATTTAAATGGGGCTATGTGATTTAACCGAACATAAATTTGAATTTATTGCTCCAATATTTCCACACTTACTTCAATAATCTTCTAACTGAAATAAAATAAGTGCCAGTTGCTCTTCATATTCAGAATAAAACCTGCAGTTACCTCTCAAGTTTCTGAGTGAATAACTATAAAATAAAATGCATCATTTTTTTATAAATCAATCACAATTATTTTTATTAATACAATAATACAATATTAATTGCAACAATAATTCAATATTAATTGCAACAATAATAGAAGAAGAATATTTTGTCATTTAATATAAATGAGAATTTCCGCTCCTTCAAATCAGGGAAATGTTGTCTTGATATGGCTTTTATGGTCCTGAAACAATGGTCTAACTTCTGTAAAAAATATAAGTTAATTTTTGATTATTTTAAAATTAAATATGACTAATATGTATGTGCCTACATAAAAATAAATATTATATTTATGTCTTGTTTATTATATATTTTTATATGTTTGTTAT
>CABFWO010001310.1:60159-75085 GCA_902155825.1 Timema genevievae
GGGAGGGGGGAGGGGGGGGGGGTCATGAAACGTCAAGATTCATCAAAATCTCGAGTTCAATTTTTTTGACGATCACGGTATTTTCTCTACCAGTAAGATAGCGAGAAAGTAAAAAGAAACTTGTTATAGCAAATATTATTAATTTTTTTATTTTGTGGCGTTATTTTGCACTAATGAAACTTTTAACTTAAATAATAGTTGTAGAGCATACTATGCCGTATTGAAATCATATATGTTAATTGTCTATATGTTCAAAACAACGCTTACAATCGAGCCCGAGCGTCAGCCATTTTCCCACCGGCACGACATGCGGCGCCCACTATATAACAGCATCCTGTCAATTCGTGATACACTTTATTTAAATGCTGTTATGTGATGTAACTGAACATATATTTTAATGTATTGCTCCAATATTGTCCACACTTACTTCAATAATATTCTAACTGAAATAAACTAAGTGTCATCTACGCTTCATATTCAGAATAAAACCTGCTGTTACCGTGCAAGGCTCTGAATGAATACCAATAAAATAAAATGTACGTTTTTTTAAATATAAATCAATCACAATTATTTTCATACAATATTAATTGCAACTATAATACAAAACTATTATTTTGTTATTTAATATAAATGATAATGTCTGCTCCTTTAAATCAGGGAAATGTTGTCATGATACGCCTTTCAAAGTCCAACTTCTATAAAAAATAATTTACAATTTTTCTTAAATTAAATGTGACTTATTAGCACCTTGCTATTTCTGTTTATGTAAGAATTTGTTGTTGTCTTTTTCTACTACTAGCCTAGTATTGAGTTTTTTCTAGTGTTAAGTTCGACATCAACAACACTTAATTAATTAAAGATAAGCTAAAAAATTAAGGAATGTTTTATTATACGTGTTAAAATATCTCTCAATTTTTTAATCAAAAGTGTCTGGCCCCAGTTTGTCCTCGTTAATTTCGCCTTCTTCTATGGGTTGTAAACGTTTGGTGCAAACATAACCAGAACACAAGCCGCACATGTTGGAACATTTCAGGCTATTTCTTAAACATTCACAACTTCGGCTATCACATCCTTTTTTTTACAGTTGATAACAGTAGGTATAAAAAATGTTGCGATGCTGGTTCTTGTAAGTTTGGAATAGGTTTGAAATTGGATATTATTTGTTTTCCATCCTAATTCCAGTGGATCCAGTTTCATAAGTCTCCATATTTGTACTTATAAGTAAACATGGAATGTGTATTGTCTTGCCGCGTTTGAAATTGGAGGAAGGGATTCTAGTTTGAACTCGGTCTATATTCGTTGTTCTGCAATATTATTCACGTAAATTTTATAACGCAACTCAGTGAGCTTATCTGTACGTTTCCCGCCATACAACAAACATATAAAGGCTTCTCCAGCCTTGGTAATATCTTGTGATGGTAACGAACTGTGATAAAATATGACCACTTCTATCTGTATATTTCTTATCAAGCTTCATTTTATCAAAGGCTTGTAGTCTACCCATGGCACGTATAACGGATGTGCTGTCACATGCCGTGAATGCATGCGTGGAAAATACATAGTTTTTCATCTCTCCCAAAGCATCAATAACTTACTACTGAATATTTTTTGGGGATGATTGCCTTTACTTGGTATTAACATTAATGTATTTAATCCAGCTAATGCAATAAAAATAACTAGTAGGTCAGTATTTTCTCCTACTATCACCGAGTTATTTCTAGAGATGGGCGATAAATGACTGATTTTTTCACCGATACCGTTTGGTGGGAAAAATGGCTGAAGCTCGGTCTCGGTTGTAAGCGTTGTTTTTAACATATAGACAATTAACATATATGATTTCAATACGGCATAGTACGCTTTACAACTATTATTTCGGGTAAAATTATCGTTAATCCACAAATAATGCAGCAAAATTAAAAACATTGTAAAGTTTAGCTATAACAAGTCTCTTTTTTTACTATAGATACTATTATTTAGGCTACTCGTAGACCTAAATCACCATAATATAAATATTTATATTATATAGAAATTCAATAGGGATACGTTGACATAAATTAGGCCTATGTATGACTAACAGCTCTTGAGATATTTAATTTTAAGTGAAACCTTACAATTACGGGGTATTTCCAAGATGGAAGATTTTCCTGGAATGGGAAAACTTGAGAATTCTCAGAGGATTTAGAGGGACATATACTAAATACATTCCAATAGGTTTAATTTCTTCTAGGTTTAGGCTTTTTTTTCGCTAACCGCCCTGTACTGTTTAGGTTTTCAGATTTCTTCCTATGTTTAAGACAAAGTCTGTTATTAACGTCAGGATTCAAGATGTACAACCTAGAGATTGCTTTATCCATAAGCGAAGTTAATTTCCAACTTAAGAAAAAAATATTTGTTTTGAAAACTAATAACCTATTTTATTTCAACGTGTTTGGAAATAGATATAGCTCATCATGATTGAAGGTAAAAGATCAACTACTGGTAGTTCAAATTAATCAAATAAAATTGGAAATACATCCCTAAATTATTAATTTTATTATTTAGCACCACGTCTTACTTTAAGTACTAACTGCGCTAATCGTTTATGATCTGGGAAGGTTGAATTTAGAGGAAGTGAACCCTCATTTGCCTGGAGGAAGAGTGTAAAACCATTTAGGTAAACCACCCTCAATTACACCCGACCGAGATTCGAACCTCTATCTCTCCGTCCTCAGCAGTCTAGCTCATCACGAAAGTAGCGCATTAGCTAACTAAGTCACCAAAGCGGGTTACAGACCTAAAGCTTTTTAAAGATTCATTTCTTTATCTCAAGATAGAACTATATTGCACCATTTCAATAAAATATTATTTTCCATTTGAATTAGGATTTACGAGTATAAATCATTTTTTACTAGGAAGTTAGCCTTAGGTTATTTTGGTTTCGATCGAGATACATCGAATTGTTTAAGTTAAGAAAGTAATAAATTTGAAATATATATAATCTAAAATGCAATCAGTAAGCTCAAAACCATCTCAGGAGCTGTGATTATTATTGTTTTTAGTTAGACGCTGTGGACTAATATAAAACATTATTTTTGAGCAGAGATATTTGGAAAGCACCCCGCAGTGTAGTCATTCATCAGAAATGCAGTATATTGCGAACCTTATGTCTTAGACCATCCAACCCCCGGCTCGGGTTTCAGTAATATTCTAGAGAAGAAAAACCCGCTACATGGAAACAAAATCCTCAGTTAGCTCTCCTCATTAAAGATCGAACTCCAGTCTCTAAGGTCATAGTCCAGTATACCAACTCCCCCTTCAACATTATCAGTGCTGTCACTATTATTTTTTAGCAAAACCAAGGACCTACCAATTTTGCAGGGAAAGGTATTTTCACATATCATCGTCCAAGGTTCTTTTTACTGGCCACAATTGATATAGAGCCGACGGATTTATTTCCCCTCCGAAGTAAGCTGTGCTATGAATTTGTATCACTCAAAAAAATATGTTGACCCCGGCTGGTTTTAAACCCACGAGCATTGGATCCTGAGGCGAACACTTTACGCCAAGACCAAGTAAGTCGACTTCAAATAAAGTAGTGCTATTGTCCAAGAAAAATGACAGCTATGGATTACATGACTTTACGTGAATACAGTAGGATTTGGTTAGTTCGACATTAGCTAATTCGACATTGGTTAATGCAAAAAATTGGATAATTCGAACCCATCATGACTCCCCCGTGAGATTTATATTTACATTAATGGTTTAAAAAAAATACAATATAATACAAATCTTAAAGAATATTTGGATAATTAAAAGGCTTTACATTGCTAATTTTTTTGAGTTTGTACTCATTTCAAACCTAACTTAGCTATCTTTACTAAACCACTCCGTATGCCGATAATGTCACATACAGTTGGAGTTATCCTATTGACACATAGTAAATGAGAAATCTGGAAATTATGCAACGGCGACGAGCAGCTTTCCTAATATAGGGGATGTGATGGATCAGTTTTCATCAATTCTGAAGTCTACAATTTTCGTATGATAATTTTTCAAAGTTTTTATATTCTGTGTTTGAATTTTTCTTGTTTTCTTATGTAATTATTGTGTATGTGTGTTTTATGAAGATATAAAATGTGTGTGACTCCTCAAAATTGTTAAATTTTATATTTATATCCTTTGGACTTTGAATTAAAACAAGTTCTACTGTATATGATAATGGCTTTGGAAAATGTTATAGCTGTAAAACAAAGTTTCTTCCTATATAAATCAGCTTATTTGGGTGTGAAAATGTGTGCGTGACATCGACTAGGAAGCTGAAATCCTGTCGTAGGAATAGTGCGAAGGTTTTCCCTGCGTTGTGGTTAACCATCGTCTCACCAGGGTGAGGCGTTTTATATATGAAACGCGTCTTATTGCGCTTCAGGGTTAACCGTATATTTTCACCGTAAGGCTTGAGATAAGGAAGGTTAAATTTTATAGGCATTGTACCCGTATTATTGTGAAGGTAAAGAGTCAAGCCATTTTAGAGGTAAAATAACCTCAGTAGACCCTGACGGGATTCTAACACAAACCTCCCCCCTCAGTGGCAAACCAGAGAAGTCGAAACCAGCTGTATTAATTTTTCTCATGTTTCCACCGTGGCTTACGATTTGAGTAACATTACACTCTAACTTAAATATTAGTCCTATTTATTTTGTTAATTTAGACTAGATAGTTCTAGTCACACGGTCAAATATTTTCTGGGCCACAAGCCTGTATAGGAAATTTTTGCAAGTCACTATAACTCAACTCTTAGGCTACTAGCAACAAGCCCTTTTTTTTTNTACGCCTCCTTTCGGGAGGCGAGGCAAAGCGACCTGCCTCCTCTTTTGCCCACTCTGACTCAACCCAACCAGTCTGGTATATTCCTACTGGTCATCGTTTCTCTCCTTTACATCTCTTTCGTTCGTCCTCTGATGTCCTCTCATTTATTCCAACACTATGTAAAAGAATGTCGTACTTTTCTCTTATTTTATATTTATCACCATCATCCTCTACCCGCATTGGCGAGCAAGTGGAAAAAAGGCATCATTCTCATCTAGTCTGATTTGTTGGTGACGGGGAGGTCAGGGTTTGAATCTGACCCAGGTGTACTGAGCTTCTTTTCCCACTCTTCACGCTAGTGTGTATACTCCCTACCCCAATAGTGTAAAATGTACGTCTAGCCCTGGCAGGAAGTGAGTCATGGCGCAAAAACGATCATCACCTAAATAGTGTTGATAGGATGATTCTATTGTTTTAATAGGTCAAGGCCCAATCATAGAATGTACTGTTATTCTTTTCGTTAGGGCTTAACATAATGTTAAGTGATAACAACTACTTTTGATTTTACAACGCTCGTTTCGTGCTAACGTCCACGTAAAATTGCTCGTAAATTTAACGTAAGATTAACAAACAAAACATCCACATTAACGTTAAAATATTCTGCCATATTTTCTATCTTACGAAAGTGTGTATTCTTGTCAAACTCAGTAGCCTATCGACCTATTTTATGGCTCTAAATTGACAAAATTAGGACTTTAATAGAAATGTATTGGTTTGAAAATATGCAACCGCTATTAAAATTACAACAATTTTTCCCGGGGGTTATAAAGGTCACTTACGATTTTGATATGAACTTTACTTTATAAGAGTCCCGATATCTAATAGAAAGAATTTATTTTACGTTCTCGTTTAAGTTATGAAATTTTGTTGTAGAAATAGATCCACTTAAAGTGTTAGACTCACTAGTTCTTGCCATGCATCCTCGATTATTTTTTAATAGTTTTTTTAGACTTTTATACTAATTCCGTGTATAGTAGACCTGTAGTCTATAACATATTTAGTAGAGAGAAAATTTTTGTCACTGAGAAAATCTATCTTGAGATATGAAAAAAAAATTGTATGTGCTCTCGCGTCCAAAAGCAGTAGATTTTGATATTATTTTCTGTGTGTATACATATACATATGTGCGTGTATTTGTGTGTACTAGTATGCACTTCTCTATAGTTCAAACAGTTGAGCCAATTATCTTAGAATGTGGTATTTTTAAAATATTTGTATCGTAACATAAATCATAAAAACTGTGTTTAAAACAGCAACAAACACCTCTTCTTCTTTTTTTAAGTAAACGTATCTTATAATTTTAATTTGTGATTAATGTCCTTAATATATATATATAATAAATAGTGTATAATTATTAATATTTTTTTAATGTTAAAAGGTACATTGATTTAAGTAATAAAATGTTTGTACAATTTTCCCACCAGTTCCTTTTTGTGCACGGCATTACATGTCTGGGCTAGCCGAAATATTTAAACTAGTGGGATGGGTATGAGGAATGTCGACTTAGGAGGAAATGTACCCACAATTTCATTGAAGGAACGGAGAAATTAATTTAAGGTACGCCCCACTCTCAATACACCATAGATCTCTCTTGTTTTTAAGAATGTATAGAGAAAAAAACCCAAGAATACTTCACCTAAAGCAAGAAGCCCAAAATATAGATACAAGAAATGTTGTGTTGTGTGTAGTTTACTTTGGAGCAGTTTGTTTCAAATGAACTGCACCTATTTTTGTCTGATTTTATTCCATAATTTTATTCCATATGGATGAATATCTTACCTTCCTCTTTTTTTCTGTCTCATTATTGCCTTCTAAATAAGGTTTCCGGTTATCTCTTTATATTTTTTTATTTGTTTCTAGATTCATCCGTCTGTATTATTATCCTCTTCTCATTCCTTTAGTTCTTCTATTTCAAGGGAAAACAAGCGAATGAAAGAGTAAAACTTTTCGACAAACTTTTTTTTTATTTGTTATTGCACCAAAGCTAGATAATAAATGAAACTCGGGTGTATAAGATTCCATTGTCTAGCAGCCACCACGCCCGCTATTTTGTTCACTGGGATAAAAAGAGAAGGAAAAAAAAGGGGGGGGGAGAGGGGTCGGCGTGATTTCAAGGAAAGAAAGAAAATGCGTTTGTTGTATCGTTTTGTAATGTGGACAGTTCTTTTATATCTTTCACACACAAACAATTTTGGGGGCGGGCAAATCTTGTGTCATCTTTATAATTAATCTCAATCAGAATTTCTGTGTTCTCTTTCCAGGAATGAGAGAAAAAAATATAATTTGTTGGAGTAAATTTTAATTCAAGTACCAATACATAAAAGGATTGCCCAGAAAACTCAAAATAATTAGCAAAGCCAAAGGTTCACACCCATTCTGTTGTTTGTTTTTTACGATTCATACAAAACTAGAATAGATAAATTTATATAAAACGTTATTTTGCTGTCAACTTATTTACCAATTTATAACGTAAGGAGATTTTTTTTGTTAATTAATCAACAACAATAAATGATAGAGTTCACCCCCACAGAATTTATCCCGCTTTTATCTTAAAATAGACATTTACTAAGAACTTGTAAGATTTGTGAAATTAAATAATAGGTCTATACATTGTTATAGAAATTCTTCACCAAAGATTATAAATGAAATAATATACACTTACTACATGCCGTTAGGAATAAGGAACGCTTTTACAGAAAACTAGGGGAAAAAAAATCTTTGTCCACCAAAGAGCATGAAAATCAAATTCACTTTAAGACGTGAATTAAAAAGTAAATACATCTGCTTATAGCTCAGAAATGATTGGTTTTATAAAAATATATTTCAAAAAAATATTTTTATCTTTAATAGTACTATACCGGCACAGATTTATCTGATCGCCAAACCCTTCCTTCACCTCTGACAAGACGTGTATTAATCACAACTTGTAAATGTGAGGAATGCCAGGCCTCCACCGTGGTTCGGATCCCACGTTAAACTGTAGGTCCTCCATTTCATCTCACAATCACCCTACCATTGCACATTAGCGTAAGTGTGTATAACCCGAACGGGTAGTAAGACGCGGTGCTAATAATAATAATAATAATAATAATAATAATAATAATAATAATAATAATAATAATAATATAATTTTACAATAATAATTGACAAGTTATTTTGTATCTCAAATAGTTACGGATAAATGATGAAAATTATAAAATTTCATGTATGTAAAGTACCCTCAAAGTTATTTTCACGAGAAAATGAGAACTGCCATCTTGTTTATAATGATAAATAGTGTGGATAAAAAAAATTATTCAAAATCGTCAGAGTGAATTTTTAAAATTTCGATTTTTTTTTCTCTTTTTGTCCCTATGTAAATTACCCTTAGATTTGGTGTTGGATATCTAATTCCAAAAATTCTTTTGGGGGGACCTTAAGAAATTCCCAAATACCAAGTTTAGCTCAACATTCTCGGCTCTGGCACGAGGTACAGACAGATGGCATTGCTAAAACCACTTTTTTTTTTCAGGGAGTCATAAAACTTCGACATTTATCAAAATCTCAATTTCGATTTTTATTTTTTTTTTTTAACGATCACAATACTCCTCCAAGGTGTCGAGAGAAAGTAAATATGCCAAAAAAATAATCAAAATAGAAATTATTGGTTGCTCATAAACAGTTAAAATATATTTTTTGCATGAAATTATCTATAGATCATAGAAAAAATTAAGGGGGAAATATTGTTTGTGTTAATTAATAAATTTAACTGAGGTTCTATTTTAATAAAAGAAGAAGCGAATACAAAAATATCAGGGTGCATTCATTGCAATTGGCGACTTGTGGAGTGTTTAGGTAGCAACATACATACCAACGGAAAACAACAGCGGGCGAACGTCTTTTACGTTTATTGACGTCAAGAGGAAGTCAACCCGCTTCGGTGTCCGCGTGGTCTAACGCGATACTCTAGTGTTGGACTAGACTGACAAAGACGGGGAGACCGAAGATCGATCCTGGTTGGGTGAGCTGAGGGTGGTTTTCCCTAAATGGTTTTCCACTCTCCTTTCACGCAGATTCGGGTATTCTTCCATTCAATTTAACCCTTCTAATTCCTAAACTATTAGTGTAATTAGTACGTAGGCTTATAGCCCGAACGGGTAGTAAGAGACGCGGTGCTAAAAAAAAAAAGAGAGACGAAGTTCAATCTAATCAAAATTGTATGTACTTTTAATAGGCGTGTACTGATGCGGATACCGATTAATAATTATTGGGTGATTATTAGTGCATCGGCAATTAATCGTAATCGGAGATTATTATGTCGATTAATCAGATTCTTTTAAATAAAATTTAAAGCAAAATTCTCTAGGTAGGAGCTCAGTGATCAGAATCGCAAAAAACAACTTATATTCATATTGCATCTGGTTTGCGGGATATGCAAATATTACAAAACCAGATAAAGAAAATATATAAGTTCATACCGTTGATAAAACTAACAATCTAGTTCCAACATTCGCCGGTTAGGCATAAAATATATATTTGTGTACATACAATCTTTTTGTATTCATTACATTAACTGTTAACATTCTTTTAAAAATATTTCCCAATAGTTATTAATAAATAATCGATGATCAGGATTAATCGATGTAAATAATCATAGCAGGAACAATTATTTTAAACAATCGGTAATCGGTTTTACTGAATCGGTACACCTCTAATAATTAATTATTTTTTTTACTATCACCGCGTCTTACTACCTGACCAATTTATACGCATATTTGATAATTACTCTAACGGGGTAGGGATAAGGTAGGCAGCATTTTAGAGGTAATCTACCCGCATTTGCATGAAAGAAGAGTTGTAAACCATTTAAGATAAGCGACGCTCAGTACACCCGACCGGGATTTTAACTCCGATCTCCCCGTCATCAGCAGGCTAATCAAACATGATAGTGATGCGTTAAGCTACTGAAATGGGCAGATGTTTCTATTATAAAATATAAATTGTGTGTAGACGGCAAGAGAAATTTGATAAGTTCATCTCATTTTATTGAGGCACATCAGCAAGAATGCACTGAGTTATAATAAAGCACACCTAGAGGAACTAATGTGAAGTCTATTGATAGGGTTGTGCAATAGACCAGGGGTTCCAAAATATTTTAAGACAAAGGAGCACTTGGAACTGAAAAAATACATACTGTATACCTCATAAAAAGTTGTACACTAATATTATGAAAATATTACAGAAATAGAAGTGTAAATGTAATTTAAAACATCAATAAATGTTCTGACTGCGCCTTTGGCAACTGTCCTTAATTCAGATTTTAAAAAATCGGTACTCTCAATTACTGATACTATTTTATATTGTGAAAAAAAAATATATTAGAAAATGTCCTCTCGAAGCCTAAGATAGCAATGGTGGTTTACAGTTAGAAAAACTCTGAAATATGAATCACCTAAAAGAACTTAGCTTAAGTGCAATGTTAGGGGTGTACAACAGAGAACACATATAGGAACTAAGCTGAAGTCCAGTGCTAGGGGTGTACAACAGAGAACACATATAGGAACTAAGCTGAAGCGCAATGTTAGGGCTGTGGAATAAATAGGCCCTACAATTGTTACAGAATATCATATTAGTATTAATATTTTATCAGTTTTTTCGGGCTATCCTCATATCGTCGCCCTCCGGACGAATAGACGCCTCTCAGGTTTACTAAATGTTCAAGAGGGTGAAAAGAACATTTATGTTCTTAGTTGTACAGCTTAAAGTATACTCCTCACATATATGATTATTTTTCCAAGTACACTTATTAATATGTTGTTTTATTTTCTGAAATAACAAACTCTCTTTCATACGTAGTTATATCCTTCCATCTCCCCCCCAAAAAAGTTTATTTGAGATACTTCACTTTTTGTGAACGAAGGAGTGAACAAGTTAGGAGTTACGTCATGACTGAATAATGCTGTGAAAAGGTTAGAAATGCTGTCAAATACTTTTCTAAGCGTATTTTTTGTAACAAAAGGAAATGATATAATTTTTATACATCCTTTAAATAATAATAATTTTAAGTGTCAGTAAAAGAATGGCCATTTTCACTGTGTTTTTAAAAACAATTTCAAATAGCAATGAAAACATGAACTACTTACCTAGAGATTCTATAAAAAGTTATGTGCAAATAGCAATTTATAAAGTAAACTGATACGGAAAGTAATAATTATTATTACCAAACTAACAGATACTAAAAAAAGCACTTAATAAACTGATACAGAAAGTAAAATTATTCTTAATGAATAGTTATTGAAACAGAAATTAATATCCATTCTATGTACAAAAGTGATTTATAAAAAAAGCCTTGTGCTCCTCTGATCTTATAACGAGAGTACTTCCTTGACAAAGAGACAAGAGATATTTTGATTTGGGAATTGGCGCTCCTTCTTTGTTGAGTAGACGAATGGACATGTCCTTCAATTTCTTGGGATTTTTGTTGTTGTTGTTGTTGTTGTTGTTTTTAAGGTGGATTGTTTTATAGGTTGTCTGAACAACTTTGTCTCAAGTTACGTCTTTTCGTCGGAAAGCTCTGAGTCTCCACCTGGGATACGTCAAACATTACCATTGCTATATCTCCTAGAGTAAAAGAGATACATGTAAGTCACTTTGTGTTGACGTAGTCGTCTTGATAAGGAGGTATTCAAAAATGGATGTATCTATGAAATCTATTTTTCTGAGCTACGTTTATTCGTCCGGAGGGTGGAGATTTATATACACACTAAAAAGTATTAGGTTTGTAATGAGGAAGGTATAAGTTTTAGAAAATGTTCCCCCGTTTCCATGAAAGGGGATGGAAACTATTAAGGGGGAACCAACTTCTATACATCCGGTCACGAGGACCGAAGTGTCAAACCTTTACTCTCCTGTTACTGGCAAACCAGACGAGCATAGGCTTGTGCATTTTAATGTGTACCCAACAGTGCAGGCTTAGCAATTATTATCATCATGATTGGTAGCACGTTTGACACTAGACCTTCAAATGATTTAATCTTAGGGACTAAAGTGAGGAGAGTGAATTATTTATTTTAATAAAGTGTTTATTATTTGTAATAATTCTTCGAAGTTGTTTTTTTTTCACAGCTTGATAAAATTCAAATAAAACTGTTAAAATTGTATTTATTTGTCTTTCCTTTAGATCAGAAACAATAGCAGCTCTCCATTATATAAATGAAGGGTACAGGTGAAAAAAGGGGTAAAGTTCAATTTTAACTCAAATTTAGCTAGTGCTGCCATCTGTTAGACAATCATGAGACCTTTATAATTGAAACCTGATTATGGTTAAAAGAATTACAGTAAAAACTTGGATTGCGAGTAACTTGGTCTGCGAGTGTTGTTTAATACGAGCAAAAATTTTCAATAGATTTTAACTTGATAAACGAGCGATGTCTTGCAATACGAGTAGTACTATGGTTATGTTTTGTCTGCCGAGCGTCACGTGATCACAACTGAGAATATGTTTCTGTTCTCTATCTCTCTCGTTTTCTCTCTCACTGCGGGAATGTTGGTAATCGACTCCCAGGCTTGATCTCAGTCAGCGTGTCTTGCTCTTAGGGTATAGTCAACATCTGTGCAAACGTATACTGTACTGTTTATTATATTATGTTGACAACGTGTGTGTGCGTAGTAAAGCATTTTTTATTTTGTGTCCAAGGGTAGTGACTGTTCTTTAGTAACTGTACTGCAACAATGGCCCCCATGAGAAAATAGATTGAAAAGGTAGGTTGTGAAAAGAAGGAGATGATTACGGTGTAAGTTAAGAAGGAAATCATCGAGAAGCACGAACGAGGTATGCGAGTATCCGACATCGCAAAATTTTATAACAAGTCTACGTCGACGATTTGTACAGTATTAAAGAAGAAGGAATAAATAAGGGGGTTAGATGCAGCAAAAGGAGTAATTAGAGTACCAAAGCAACGGCCATGTGTTCTCGAAGAGTAGAAAAGTTGCTTCTCGTGTGGTTAAACGAGAAGCAAATAGCAGGTGCGACCGAGAACTTTATCTGTGAGAAGGCAAATACCTTGTACGCCGACCTCGTAAGTAAACTTCCAGATACGTCGACAGAAAACGAATAAGGCTTCAAGTTGAGCAGGGGATGGTTTGATAACTTTAAGAGAAGAAGTGGTATCCATAGTGTTTTGAGGCTCGGAGAGGCTGTGAGTTTGGACGCTAAGGCGGCTGAGGCGTTTGTTGCTGAGTTCCAGAAACTCATGGTTTCCGAGTGTTATCTGCCACAGCAAGTTTTTAACTGCGATGAGACAGAGCTATTATGTGAAAAGATGCCAAGGACCTATATTACAGCAGAAGAGAGTGCAATTACCCGATCACAAGCCCATGAAAGACCATCTCACCCTCTTGTGTGCTAATACAAGCGATGATTTCAAAGTCAAGCCCCTTCTCATGTATCATTCCGAGAATCCACGAGCCTTCAAGAAATGCAAGGTGCAGAAGAGCCAGTTAAACGTTATTTAGAGGTCCAACAGAAAGGCTTGTGTCACTCGTTTCTAGTTGAGTGGATCAACTAGGTATCAGGTCCTGCAGTGAAGAAATACCTTTTAGAAAAGAGTTTGCCACTCAAAGTCTTGCTAGTTATGAATAATGCTCCTGCGCATCCTCTAGGCCTTCAGGACGACTTACTGGAGGAATTAAAGTTCATTAAGGTCAAATTCCTTCCTCCTAACACCACTCCATTACTCCAGCCCATGGATCAGCAGGTAATTTTGAACTTTAAACAGCTTTACACCAAAGCACTATCTCAGCGATGCTTCGAGGTGACCGAAGGAGCAAACCTTACCCTCCAAGAGTTTTGGAAAAAGCATTTTCACATCGTAAACTGCCTCAAGATCATCGATAAAGCCTTGGATGGGGTCACCAAGAGAACCCTCAATTCTGCTTGGAGAAAACTGTGGTCTGATTGCGTCGAGGTGTTTTCTCATGAACAGGAGCCACCAGTTGTCGATGAAATCTTGTCCTTGGGGAAGACCATGGGACTGGAGGTGAATGAGGACGACATTTAAGAGCTAGTGGAGGAACATGTCCAGGAGCTGACCACAGACGAACTGATGGATCTGCATCACGAGTAACTGCAAGACGTTATGGAGATCTCATCTGGGGAGGTGGAGAAAAAGATGAAGGAATCCCTCACTTCAAATGAGATTAGGAAGATGTGTAAAATGTGGGAAATAGTGCAAAATTTTGTATCAAAGCACGACCCAAATAAGGCTGTAGCATTACGAGCGATTAATCTGTTCGACAATGCAATGTCACATTTCCACGAAATCCTCAAAATCAAGTGTCATTGGATAGGTAGGTTCCTTGTTAAAGTCGCACAAAAAGAAAAAGACTCCAGTGAGCCAACAGATAGCAGTGATTTCGTTAGTGACAGTGAAAGTCGTCCTAAGCAATAACACACCTCCTTCTCTCCTCTCTCTCTCTCTCTCGTCTATCTCACACCAGCCACGATTAAATTTAATTAATAAATTTGATTACAGGACAGTTAAATTTAAATAACGAAAATAAAAAAGGTAAAAAAGTCTTTTGTATTAATCATTTTTGGATTAAATATGTTTGGGTTGTGGAACAAATCATCTGAGTTTCCATTATTTCTTATGGGGGAGATTCGCTTTGATATACGAGTGCTTTGTATTACGTACACGTTTACGAGATGAATTATGCTCGCAATCCAAGGTTTTACTCTATCTGTTATTTAAATTTATTTTTAAAAAAGTATTTTCTGGGGATCTTATGGGTTATGAGATATAAAAGTGGTTTTCCTGAAAAATTTATGTGGTGGGACTTTCACTCTTTTGCCTTTGTACCTTTAAAATTCAATTTTGTTTCAAAGACTTTCTTTGGGTAAGTACCCAACGGTACCCGATTAATTATTATTGATATTACATATAAATTATTTAATTTATTTTTCAAAGATAGACCCACATTTTTCTCTCACTCAAAATTGTTTTAATCGAGCCCTTGAACACCTCATTATCTTTCTAGTTGGTGAAACAACCCCTCTAGCACCCTGTCCCTCCCCCCCCCCCTTTCCACATCACCACAACAG
>CABFWO010001310.1:87014-186159 GCA_902155825.1 Timema genevievae
AGGAGATAGGGCAAGGGAGATGTTAGGTCATGTAGGAGATAGTGCGAGGAAGATGTTAGGTCATGTAGGAGATAGGGCAAGGGAGATGTTAGGTCATGTAGGAGATAGGGTGAGAGATATATTAGTTCATGTAGGAGATAGGGTGAGAGAGATATTAGATCATGTAGGAGATAAGGTGAGATAGATGTTAGTCACTCTTTACAACATTAAGGTATTGTATTCAATATTTTTGATTATTTTATATGCAGTGGAAGGGAGCAATAACCCCGCCCTCACCCCTAGATAGCCCATTTTCAACTTATTCAAGTAGCTCCTCATTAAATGATATGGAAGCTTTGGGGACCGAACCCTGGAGTTCTGGATCTGTAGCCAGGAACTCTGACCAAGCTACTACAGAGGCGGTCCTTCCTATGAAAATCAGACTTATTTTTTTTAGTAGACAAAATACTGACCTTGAAAGTTTGAAAATTTGTTTAGCAATGTTATTAAAAATTTATATCTAAAGACTGTTTCATATTATCAAAATAGTATGTTTTTCTGACAAAAAAAAACTTACTAAGAAATGATTTACTGCCAAGCGATTTCCTTGAATTTGGTTACAAAGTATAATAGACAATTTATGAGAAATTGAGTATGATTGCGTTGTACCATTCAGTTTATACTTTAGGTTGAATACGTTTCTACCACATAATCGCGTGAACGGATGGCCACTCGCCCACACCGGTGGTCACACAGTCTAAGGAGTCGATATGGGAATGTAACATGATTTCCGGCTTCTCAGCCTGGTGCGATGACGAAGGTTTTCTCTTTCTCTATAAAAGCTTATGAGGGTGCGTTTCTCTAGATCCCTATCCCTTGTGTTGAACGTAATAATTATAATAAAAATAGTGTGAAGACGCATTATATTTTTGAGTCTGCACCTTGAACAGTAATATTATACCCTATCTACGGTAGGAGAGTTAGTAAGAGAAGATTATTTATTGCAAACATTGTCTGAAATACACTAGTGTCATTTTATTCGGAAATAATTATTGGTAAGCGTATAACCCGAATGGCTTGATACTAAAAAAAAAAAAAAATTATTAATATATTATATCTGGGAACTAAAGGAAGAGGACAGGGCGTATTGGCGGTCTAAGTTCACTGACAAAAGCAATGAACCTGTCGTAAGATAGAACACATAATAATAATAATAGTATTAGTAAGAAAATAGTAGCTAATTCCAAACAGGTTGACATTAGTTACTTGCAACCAATGTTTGCAATGAAGAACCTCCTGCTAGATGTCACCTCTCTACCGTAGATGGGGTATTCATGGTATTTTAAAACAAAATATCAAATTTAATGTGGGATGGAAAAGGGATGCAAGAAAATTGACCAGTATTTTTACCATTTTTATGACAACACTTATTTTTTTTGGCCAAAATAAATTAAATACTGCTCCAGTATAAATAAAGAGTTTTATTTTCTTCACATGTTGATGTCAACATTTTCTGAATATAGATCATGAGAATGGTGTCATTTTCTAACAAACTTTTTAAATGAAGAGAAAAATTTTGTCATCAAATTCTAGAACACCGTTGACAGATATTCAAGAAATTTTGAGGTCACCATGGGAAGAAAAATAAATGCTATGTTTGAACTAAAGCAATACTTGATTTATTTTGGACAGAAAAAAATGTTTTGCCACAAAAATTGCAAAAACACTGGCCCTTTCTCGCGTCCCCTACATCCCCACCTTAAAGGTAAAATGAAAAACTTAAGATTTTATTAAAAAGTAATGTGATACTCATAGTTAAGTTTTTCCCCAAAATAAGCAATTTAATTGCAAAAATAATAATATATAGTGAAAACGAGATACTCCTCCAACACACGCTTACATTTTAACTTTTTCTGACCGGCTTCGATGGCTACATGGTCTAAGGCGCTACTCACACAATGGACTGGACTACCGATGACGGGGAGATCACTTTTTGAACCCGGTCCAGTTCACCGAGGATAGTTTTCTACTAGGTACACGCAAATGCGGGTACACCTCCTATAAATTCAACCTTGTTAATTTGTAGCCCATTAGCGTAATTAGTCCATAAGCGTAAAATCAGGATGTGCAGTAAGACACTATGTTAAAAAAAATTAAATCGCTTCAGGACGAATATTCTCTAAGGCGTCACTCTTCATGTTAGACTGGCCTGCTGATAATAAGGAGATCGGGGTTAGAATCCAGGTCGGTTTTATTGAGGGTGGTTTTCTAAAGGTTTTTCCACTCTCATTCCACGCAAATGCGGGTAGATTATCTCTAAAACTCATCCTTACTAATCCTTACCATATTAAAGTAATTATCATAGATGAGTCCAACCTGAAAAGGTAGTAAGAAGCGGCGATGATTAAAAAAAAACTTTTTTTAATAGATTCTAGGTAGCTAATAACAGTTAAATGAAACAACAAAATAAAAATAAAATATAACAAATATCATTTGAAAGTTTATATTATTCTTCAAGAATATTGGTTTAAGTATTTTGTAATTTGTATTACAGTCTACAAACTATAGTCGAATTGATATAAGAAGAACCTAATTTTTATAGGTCATAAAGTTATCAGATCTACTCGCATGTATCCAAACGCCAAGCCATGCATCTGAAACGTCTGGAATATTCTGACAATTATAGAATCTGTGATTTAAAAATAGTAATTTTGTGATAATATTGGTTAATATGTATTTAACTGTAAGCTCTCTAAAAAATTATTTTTCTTGATTAGTACGTTGAACACCAATAGTAATTGTTAACGACTTAATCTAATAATTGGAAAGTTGGATCTTTAGATGAAGTGCACCCACATTAGCTTGAAGACGGGGGTGACCGTAGTGATGTGAAAATTATTATTATTATTAGCACCGCGTCTTACTACCCGTTCGGGTTATACGCACTTACGCTAATGTGTAATGGTAGGGTGATTGTGAGATGAAATGGAGGACCTACAGTTTAACGTGGAATCCGAACCACGGTGGAGGCCTGGCATTCCTCACATTCACAAGTTGTGATTAATACACGTCTTGTCAGAGGTGAAGGAAGGGGTTTGGCAATCAGATAAATCTGTGCCGGGACCGAGGATTGGACCCCGGACCGTCAGCATAGAAGTCTGACACCTTACCCCTAGACCACCAGGTCACCGTGATGTGAAAATATCTCCCCCTTTTTTCCGACCAGTTAATCTAGCCGAAACTCGTACCTAGATGATACATTATATCACGAGGTTAAAGCCTTAGACCACAGGACAGCCGTTACAAGTATTAAAGGTTCTTACTAAAGCGACCTGACTATAGTATTAAATATACACACCCATACAAGCTTCGACGTTCCAAAATTTAAAATCAAATTATAACACAAATACCCTCTTTACCCCGCGGAAAGAGACGTTTTGTAGGTCTACAAAGTTTCTACAAAGTTTGGCGATGTTAATTTAAGTCCATCAGGAATATTTGAAAGATCATTAACGTTCACCTCTTGTCAGTAAAAAAAAAATGGGGGGGAAGGGGGAGGGAGAAAGAGTTGACGAAGTTGAACTTTTGTGAGGCCCACAAGTTCATTAAAGAATTTCGATAGTTCGCAAAGGGAAAATTTGGGAAAAAACTAGAGAGAAGTAATAATACGGATTTAGGCGGTGAAGACATCAAGACAGAGATAGAGAATTAAAGAGAGGAGAAAAGAAGCTGAAGACGAGGGTGGAAAGGAAAAAAAAAACTTGTGAGGCAGATGAGAAAATACGATAAAATACTGTTTGTCAGATCTAGATATAAAAAGAGGCGAGATTAAATGTCTAGATTGGATATCTTGTCGTGGAGGCTACGGACAAAACATTTCAGCCAGGGCTTATCCATTTGGATGTGAACATTAAGGTGGATTGGAAAAGTACGCGAAAAAAGGCCAGTGTTTTTGCAGTTTTTATTGAAAAAACTTTTTTTGTCCAAAATAAATAAAATATTTCTTCAGTACAAACATAGATTTTAATATTCCTCACATGGTGATATCAACAGTTGTTGAATATCTGTCATGAGCACGGCGGAATTATCTAACAAACTTTTTGAATTAAGAGAAAAAGTTGTCATTAAATTCCAGGACATTCTTGAAAGATATTTAAAAAATGTTAAGGTCACCACGTGAAGAAAGTTAAATTCTATATTAGTACTGAAGCAATATTTTATTTATTTTTTCCAAAAAAATATTTTGCCATAAAAACTACAAAAACACTGGCCTTTTTTCGCGTCCCCTTACATTTCACCTTAATAGACCTATTTTTCATAAATGCATCGCGTCTTACTACCCGTCCGGGATATTCGCATATTTATATAGAGTAAAATATGAGGAACTTGTAAATGTATAGGTGTTGTACACACATTTGCGTGGAAAAAAAAATGGGGAAATATTATTATTTTCAATTAGCTAACCCTTTTATTTACTTTCATGTATATAGAAAGTATTGTAAATATGAAAAAAAAAATTGTCTCGAGATTATGATGGATATTTATGTTTTATTTGCCTTCGAACTAAAAAAATAGGAGGGTTTTACTAATCTGCCGGCCTATACCTGGATCTACATCCGAAATGGTTCGAAGTATTTTATTCAAACTTGAAATATAGGATTTACATGGTCATACCTCGAGTTGTAATTGTGATTTTTACTATATTTATGATATTAATGCTAGTTTCTAATAAAAAAAATTAAATTAAACATTTTCCAAAAATTGTTTTAAATATTTTGTTTCAAATGGGTATCGGGGAAGTATTTTAGATTAGGCATTGTATACCTATTTTTCTGAGAAAAATTAATGTAAGTGTAGTCGTTTGGAGAAAACTTTTAATTGTTCGTAAATGCTTCTATTGTGTTAAAATGGGCATTTGAGGGGTGGGTTTTTTTCGAAGAAAATGTATTTAAAGGTAATCTACTAATAATAGATATTTAACTCTTATTTCAAACTATAAAATACTATATGATAATGTATGTACAATTTGGTCGTATCATTTATTTTTAGAATTCATATGGGGTCATAATGTTTACAATCTGTATGTATTAAAATATAGAATAAAGTTATTTGACTTATGTTTATGGCTGGAAATATTTAACTAGACTGATATTCAAGACATTACGTTGTAAATAGAGAAAAAAAGGGGATATTATAGCAGGCTTACGCTTGAATTATTTCCTGCTTTAATTCAAAGCGGAAATATCTGTGTTCACTGTTTTAAATAAAAGTAATAATTTCCAGTCTCACTGGCAGAGAGCTAAACTTATTTGTCTTTCCTCTGTGTTTTATTCTCTATGAGCGGAAACCTCTAACATTTACAGGGATAACTCTTTAATATTCTGGACAAATAATTGTAAACCATCAGCTCTAGGGGACATATTGGTACTTGTATCTCATTTTATAGTGGGTCTTAAGGTGGGTATGCAAAGACGTGAGAAAAGGTCAGTATTTTTACAGTTTTCATAGCAAAACATGATTTTTTTGTTTAAAATAAATCAAATATTGATTCTATACAAACATAAGAGTTTTAATTTCTTCACATGGTGATTACAACCGTTGTTGAATATCTGTCTTGAGCAAAGAGTCATTAGATGAGAAACTTTTTTAAATTAGGAAAAGGTTTTCATTAAATTCCAGGACACGCTTGACAGATATTCAACAACTGTTGACGTCACTATTTGATGAAAATTAAACTCTAAGTTTGTATAGAAGCAATATTTGATTTATTTTAACCAAAAAAGTGTTTTTTTTATAAAAAAATCACAAACACACTGATCTTTTCTCGCGTTTCCTGCAACCCCACCTTAATACAGTCTGAATGAACACTGTGGGGGTTAAGGGGGGAGGGAGTAGGAAAGGATCAACGAGTTTGGTGGAAGGGTTTTAACCCCTGACGGCATTCAAATATGCTTCATCGCTTTCCTTGGGAAGCTTTTCTTATCCCCATGGCAGTTTTTGACCACGCTTCAACTGTTTGAGTAAATATAAGGGTGGAAATTGGGGATGAAGGCGGGTTACCACCCCCTGGGAAATTAGTACACAGACCAATATTCCTAAAAGAGGGAAGTGGAGAAGGGGTTATTCTCTGTGTTTTGATGACGCTTTTTACTTGATAAATTATACTTCAGGCCGGTAGGGACCTCACAGACCAAAAGGGTTTTCTATGACCTTAAAGACGCTATGAGATATCGTTCTATTAAAACTTGTTTTCCTTCTGAGTTAAACTGTTGTTGGTGTGGTCTCTGGAAGTTTTGAAAGAAACAAAATGAGAAACTCAATTTAAATAATCGGCAAACAAAATTAAGACACATTTATTGTAATATTTATCAACACTTGACTTTCGATAAATCAGCCTTATCCAAAGTTTTTGAATTTGCAAGTAAATTTGAATTTGCTATTATATAGTTATACCATTAATTACGACGAAGGAATACCTCTGTGATCTAGTGGTTGAAGTTCCTGTCTACAGATCCAGAACTTTTAGGTTCGATTCCCGGAGCTTCCAGACATTCTGTGAAGCATTGATTCTGGAACCAAATTAACTCAACCTCATGAAGACAAATGTGGAGCTACTTGAATTAAAACTGAGATTAACGGCCTGAGGGTTCGTTATACTGACCACTCGACCCCTCTATCCACATAAGTTATCACTATCTTCGCCAACAGACGGTGACTGCTCGGTCATTATGGCATGATTGTGAGTTAACGGCATGTAATTTTGTTATTTTCTAAGTAAATTATAAAGATAATAATGTGATTTATATTGGTATTTTATTTTATTCATTAACTTTTTACAATAAGTACATGGACAAACTACCAATTCTTTAAAAGGAAGGACTTATTTAGATTTTAACATGTGTAGGGGAGAATGGTAACATATTTACCATACGTAAGTTACAAACTTTTTTGTAGACTTACATTTTTAACTTAAATGTATTAATTTAATAGATATCACATTAAAAAAAAGATAGTGGATTTAATGATCATTTAAATAAAATATTGACAAAAAACGTAATTTAAAAAAAAATCTTTTGATATATTTTCATCAGAAGTATATCTGACGTATCCAATACCTTCTCTCAGTTGGTAGAGTGTCTGCCTACTGAGCTAAGGGTCCCGGTTTCGATTCCCAGAAAGGCTGAAAATGTATCATTGATGAAAATATGGTTTACCCTTTCACATTGATAAATTGACAGCTAGGGACTAGAAGGTGTATCTGTCCTAGTCTTAAGTTATATTATAAGACATATGGAACTATGACAGGCCTAGCAAGCCGGTAGTGGAAAATATATTATATGAATTTTTTTTAAAAAACTGACCCAGGCTATAGGCTGGAAATAGTAATATTATGTAAAAAGTAATGCATACGTCGGTTTCTTTAGAAGAAGAAAAACAGCTTGACTTTTATAAGATAATTTGATCTTTTTTAAATTTTAGATATATAAAATTGTATTATCTTTAAAATGTATGAACCAAAATGCTTTTATAATTTCTCTGTCATCTGTGTTCTTCTACTCGGTGACATAATAATGTAGTGCTGATGTTTCCCAAGCATGAGTGATTCTTCTCTTTTTATACATAGCCCACACGTTTTAATACAAGATGAATTTAATGAATTTAGAGCCAGGTGGCAACTACAATAAATTCTTCTAAATTAACATGAAGAAAGAGACAGGAAAACCTAAGTGATAAATTATCGGTGATTCAGTATATTTAAAGCTTAACGCCTTAAACCACGTGGCTACCAGTTTGAGAATTCAACTTTTGAAATAAACGTCAAGCGTAGTAACTCTCTCGTTTATTTTGAGCTTGTAAATTAAAGATTATGCTTAAATTTAAGCCCACACTGGTGAGCACGTAGCCAATGACGTCAATCTTATTCTGTCTAATTTGCCGGTGGCGAAAAGTTAGGGGTTCAAATCACTTTCGGGCGTGACGAGGCTATTTTTATTTTCTTAGGGTCATTTCTCTCTCTCTCAACTCTATTGCGGGTACATTTTCCTCAAAACTCTAGCTCCCTCATCCTTAAATTAAATTCTGATGTACCGGACAGATAGTAGGACGTGGATTATGGCAAAAAACAAAAAACGATCGCAATATTTTTAAAAAAAAAGTTATATAGAGTCTAGTTTTGTTATTTGCACAGTGTCTTACTACCCGTTCGGGTTATATGCTTATGTACTAATTAGTCTAATGGCTTTGGAACAGGGAAGGTTGAATTTAGAGGAAATGAACCCGCATTTGTGTGGAGGGAGAGTTGAAATATATTTAGGAAAAATCACCCGCCTCGGTGGCGTAGTTGGCTAACGCGCTAGTCGTGTTGAGCTCGACCGCCGAGGACGGGAAGATCAAGGTTCGAATCTCGGTCGGGTGAACTGGGGTGGTTTTTCCTAAATGGTTTTCCACTCTCCCTCCACGCAAATGCGGGTTCACTTCCTCTCAATTCAACCTTCCCAATTCCTAATCCATTAGCGTAATTAGTACTTAAGCGTATAACCCGAACGGGTAGTAAGACGCGGTGCTAAATATTATTATTTAGGAAAAATCACCCCCAGTTCACCTGACCTAGATTCGAACCTCGATCTCCCCGTCCTCGGCAGTCTAGCTCACGAAACTAGCGCGTTAGCCAACTACGCCACCAAGGCTAGTAGCTAGTAGTTGCCTACCACACTGGCTATTTGCAAACAGGCCAGGGACACAGGAAACTGTGTGTAGCATTGTACGCATGCGCACATTATAAATTAGGTCGACGTAATATTGGAAAAATAAATATCACCCCGAGCAGTGGCGGATTCAGGATAGGGGCACCGGGGCATGTTCCTCCACTCTCCTTGCATCGATTTTCAAAAAATATCTAGCAATCGTTTAAATTCCCTCTAGCTACTAAAAAAAATCATTTTGAGGGGATAGGGGAGGGACAACAGGTCGTATATGGTTTTCAACCCTTTTCAACTTACTGCACAATTTTAGAGCTCTAAAATGGTCAAGGCACACCATACTTTTTTTAAGGAGAGATTTTATAATTAAATAAAACGATTAAGATTGTGTTAAGAAAATCACTAGCCAAAACTATAATAGTTGTGATATTTTTAAAAATAATGATGATCTTGTATTTTAAAACATTTGTATTCCTTAAATTTTTTCTGCCTTTTTTTTTATCTTCCTCCAAACTCCCGCGGCATACTCTCTGACCCTTCGTGGCACACCAATGAGCCGCGGCACACCAGTTTAAAAAAGGGCTGTACTGGAGAGTAGGAGTATTTAACAGATGAACAAATACTGGATCCAGGAAATACTCACGAATCCGGGATTTTTTTTCCATCCACTAGTGGTACTTCATGGAGAATTTGTATTAATGAGGGAATTCATGATTCAAAAATCTGAAAAATGTCGATACGTCAATGTAAACTTACAAATTTGCATCTGTGTTTCCAAACATCGAGGGTATTTTGAAAACTCTTTGTGTGATACCAATTACTACTTCAACAGCAGAGCGATATTTTAGTTCGTACTCGAGAGATCAACATCGGGGTCAGGAAGGACTAAACGGTTTGACAATGCTCAATAAACGGGTGAAGAGGTTCTAGTTACCCTCTTCAGCGGCCGCGTTCTCTAACGCGCTACTCTTAAAGTAGACTAGACTGCCGATGACGAGGTTTGAATCTCGGTCGGGTGTACTGAGGGTGTTTTGTTGTTGTTGTTTTTCACTCTCCCTAAACACAAATGCGGGTACACTTCCTATAAATATAACCTCACTAATTCATTAAACCACTAGCGTAATTAGTACATAAGCGTATAACACGGACGGGTAGTAGGAAGTGGTGCTAAAAAAAACATTCGCGAGAATTTAAACCATAGTTTAAGTACTTATTCTCTGCTATCATCTCAAAGAACTGTATTTTAAGTTTATTGGTAAAATTTTATAAAACAAAATGTTCCTTATAATTTAAAGTGAGATAATTATTTGCTCATCCGCCGAATCACAAAAGCTTTTATAATCTAGCTTTATACATTTAAAAAAAAAAATAGTTTACACATGGAGATATGAATTATTTATTTTTTTTATAAGGATGTAATGTAGCAATTTAATTATTTGTATCATGGAACCTTTTCTGTCTATTTTTTTTTTTCTGTATCCGCCACTGACCCCGAGGGACGTATTATCAGCTAGAAAGCTAAACACACTGACCACGCGATTAAAATGACCATCGTTTGTTGATTGTTGGGGCCTTGTGACCAGTCACAACACCGACTTTATTGTCATATCACACATTATCTCTCTCTCTCTCACGTGTGTCATATCACACATTATCTCTCTCTCTCTCTCACGTGTGTCATATCACACATTATCTCTCTCTCTCTCACGTGTGTCATATCACACATTATCTCTCTCTCTCTCACGTGTGTCATATCACACATTATCTCTCTCTCTCTCACGTGTGTCATATCACACATTATCTCTCTCTCTCTCACGTGTGTCATATCACACATTATCTCTCTCTCTCTCACGTGTGTCATATCACACATTATCTCTCTCTCTCTCACGTGTGTCATATCACACATTATCTCTCTCTCTCTCACGTGTGTCATATCACACATTATCTCTCTCTCTCTCACGTGTGTCATATCACACATTATCTCTCTCTCTCTCACGTGTGTCATATCACACATTATCTCTCTCTCTCTCACGTGTGTCATATCACACATTATCTCTCTCTCTCTCACGTGTGTCATATCACACATTATCTCTCTCTCTCTCACGTGTGTCATATCACACATTATCTCTCTCTCTCTCACGTGTGTCATATCACACATTATCTCTCTCTCTCTCACGTGTGTCATATCACACATTATCTCTCTCTCTCTCACGTGTGTCATATCACACATTATCTCTCTCTCTCTCACGTGTGTCATATCACACATTATCTCTCTCTCTCTCTCACGTGTATTATTACTTTTTTTCTTTCACTTTTGTTAGTTCATTGCCAAAAGGCTTGCACTAATATTGGTGGGGACTTGAAATAAAACGTTAAGCCCGTCCGTCTAGTCTGGCTTTCCAGTTGCGGGGGGGAGAGTACGAGGTTCGAACTCCAGCTGCGTGCACCGGAGGCAGTTTCTACTAAATTATCCCCTCGACCCTTCCTCCCTTGAAGACAAAGGATGGTTGCATTTATTTTTAATGATATCTTCTTCCATCCCTATCCTCGTTCAGTTAAATAAGGTTGGACGGGTAGTATGACACGGTGAAAAAAAATAAAAAACAAACCCTAATTAAAAACCATACAGTTTTTTTTCCCCTTTTTTCTTTCAGTATCTAACAACCAGTTCGGTCTATACACATATATTATATTATTTACGCGATTGGGATATGAATGAGCGAGGAACGATTGATAGAAAATGTAGCAGAAGTTGCGTGAAGGGGGAGTGGAAAGTTATCCTCAGTACTACCGGGCGGAATCTCAACTTTTACCTCCCCTTCCCCCGCCACTGAAAAACCAGACAAAATGAGCGTGACATTCAGATCGCGTGACCACCAATACGGGTAAAAAAGGCCAAAACAAACAAAGCTGCGCTTGTAATAAATTGCTATAGATAACAATCCGGGTTTGAACTGCGGCATGGCCGAAAAATTTATCATCGTTGAGATTGGATCTTCCCTTGTCCAAAAGATGAAACTGGGTGCTGTCTCTGTTCTAGAATTAAGTTAGCGTGTAAGTCGTGTGCTGATTTAATTAATCATTTCAGATAATAATAGCGTGTCTGGGCTACATCCATTTGTAGCCCGGTTTGCGCAAAGATTAGCCAGTACTAATATACCGTTGTTCAGGGGACGCCCGATCGTACTAATTGTACATCCTTTCCGTGGAGGTAATTTCCGTGTCCCGATGAGGTTAGAGGGTGTTGTTAATGAATATGACGGGGTAAGGCCAATGAAAAATCTTAAACCTAATTTAAGTCTAACTAACCAAACCCTGGTGACCATGGGAAATATTCCCCTTTCGATAAAAAAAAAAAATCTCTTGGTAACCGAACCCAGAACCTCTAGGTCAGAAGCCAGTGGCTCTGATCACTATACCATAAGGCCGGTTATTATTTCAGATATTACATATTAACTACCGGTTCATACACATACAAAAAAAAAGTATAAAAATGTAACCAATAAAATGTAGTTTCTCCGCCCATGAGTGTGGTGTGGCTAAAAGAAGGAATAAGGGGCGCGGGGAGCGAGGGGGTGAGGGTGACTACGTGTGTAAGCCGAGTGATCCCTAGCGGTGAACAAGAGTAATGTGGCGCGGAGATTACTCAAGTGGAAGGGTGGAATATAACGCGCGCGCGCGCGCACGCGAGCATTTATTAAGCCTTGGCTTGGCTCTGCGTGGCAGCCACCAAACTAAGCATTAATTACTTCCACGCTCCTCGGCTGTCTGCGTACTTTATTGCTTCCAAACCTCGCCGCCGTGTAAAGACCAGCGGGGCAGTCGGTGAGACATTGTGTGTCTCTTCAGAGCATGCGCAGAAGATGTGGTCCTCCCAATACCCGGTTCTCATTAAATGATACATTATTCTTTGATAATGGATTCAACTGTTTAAAATTGACTGGTGCAAATTCATCCCAAATGAGTAAAATAGCTACCAGCTTTGGCGACCGCTACACTCTCAGTAGACTTGACTGGCGATGACAGAGCGATTAAGGGTCGAATCTCTTAGGTGTACTGAGGGTGGTTTTTTCCAAAATAGTTTTCCACTCTCCCTCCACGTAAATGCAAATACACTTCCTATAAGTATAACCTTCCTCAACACAAAACCATTAGCATAATTAGTACATAGGAATATAACCTGAACAGGTAGTAAGACGAGATGCTAAAAAATAAATTTAAAAATAGCTCTACAATAAATAACAGCTATAGATATTCAGTTATATTTACCAGTGATTATGTAGGCAAAGGCGTCAGTTCAATTTTATCTCAATTCTAGCTTCCTCATCCATACTCTTCATAGAGTAAAATATGGAGAAGTGGAGAAATAGATTATAAAATTCATTCAACTATACAGGTAGTTCACACCATTAGGTAGATCTTGAGACCCTCAATTCCAGACACGGTTACTATTTTTAACAAGTCTGGTACATTTGGCGGTAGTAAGCAGTGTGTGGTTCTAACACCTGTCTGGTGAATTCAGGTTTGTTTTTGGCATAAATGGTTTCACATTTTCCTCTATATAAATGTAGGTACATTTTATCTCAATTCTAACTTCCCTATCAAAACCCCTTTTAGAGTAAAAGTAAAATAAGTGTAGAGAGAAATTATGAAACGGTATTCAATTATACACATAATCTACACCATTAAGTAAATCTTGATACCCAAAATTCCGGACACAGTTATCTTTAATAAGTGTGTAATTTTATTCATGTTTGGGTGCTAAGATTATTATAAAATATTAATCTAAAATTAAATTAAAATGTTGTTTTATTTAGTAACAAGAACATTTTTGTTCTTTAGTTCCCACTCTTTGAAGCTATTTTAATTTAATTGTGAGAAAACATTTGTGGTTCATTTTAGTCAAGCACCCAGTTCAAACCACAGCTGAAGATTTCATTTATTTTTTTTGGGGAGAGAAAAGTGCAGGGTGTTTGTAAAGCTGGAAATACTGGCATTAAGAAACTTCGAGAAACAACAGTACTCCTAAGCACACTTAAACTAAGCTCTTCTAAGTATCATAATAGCCTCCCTCCACCAGGAAAAGGCAGTTAAAAGTGCAGGTGAAACCCTCACAGACCTTATGCAAATTGTTTTTGTATTTATCTTTAGATAAAAAGTAGCGCAGAAGAGCTTTATTTTTCTGGGACTAAACATTTGTTTGGGGAAAGTTAACATTAGTAGTTAGTATCTAAGTAGTTAAGTATCTATGCCAGGGGTTAGCAACTGGTCATCCCAATAGACCTGTCATTCTCACCGCAGTTGTCAGTTGATCGTATTAGAAAAATTACATTGTCATTAAACATATTTAGTATTTTAAGCTCATTAAATATATAAAGTACCTTGAATAATATTTGAGTCTTACCAAAATTACTTTTATCGGTCATAATATATGTAATGAGGTAATGATTTGATAAACGTAGAAAGTTTAACATGAAAATGTACATTTTAACTAGTTATTCTCTATTTTTACTTTCTCTCGGCCCATCCAGGAGAGTAGTAGTGTGACTATCAAAAAAAATCAAACTCAAGCTTTCGATAAATGGCCATGATACATTACTCTCTTAAACTGAAGTGTTTTTCGTGATGCTGTCTGTTTGTCTCTTTGCCTGTCTATATTTCGGTCTATAGCCGATACCATTTTACCAATCGGGTTAAAACTTGGTTTCTAAGGCTTTTATAAGGCTCCCTCGAGGAGTTTTTGGAATTATATACTTAAACCTGAAATTAAGGGTAGTTTACTTATGGGTTGGAAGAGAAAAAATAAATTTATTCCAAATCTGCTCTAACGATTTTGATTAATATTCGTATCTAGGTACATACAAAATGGCACATCTCATTTTTCTGGGTATATAGCATAGAGGGAATCGTATCATTGCAAAGTTTTAGGACTATTAAAAACAAAAATATTTTATTCGACAAAATTACTTTTATAAAACCAATAGTTTCCTATTTATAAACATATATAAATGAATGTCTAGTAAATGAGGAGTTGAAAATTTACATAGCAAATACATTTCAGGTAATCATAAAAGTATTTAAATTAAAAATGCCAAAATTGGGGGCCAAGAAATAGGGGTCGACTCTCAAAACTTACAAAACAAGAAATAACATTCCAATGACATACCGCTCATCACCCAGTATTGTGAAGGCCTAGACAAACTCAAATTAATCTTAAACACGGGCTACAATATCCTAACCTAATCACCTCTTACACCAAATCTTCTCATCAATGCTCCTAGAATCACATTCAAACACCTCCCTAATCTCTGCAACATTTTGGTTCACCCTAAATTGCCCGAACCTGCCACAAACAACACACAACATTAGGCCAAAGGTTTCTAACCTTGGAACAAACCGAGATGCAGTACCTGCAAAATTCACCAACCTTCCACCTCATTCAACAGCAGATTAAAATGGAATACCCAATGAAAGGCCACTATGATTGCTCCACACAAAATCTTATACACCAATTAAAATGCAATTACTGCAACGCTGAATACATTGGCATCGCCACAAGAACACTCAGAGAACAAATGAATGGTCACAGTTTTGATACCAACCACAACGACCCTAACAAACCAAAAGCACTTCATGCGCAAACACATAATGCTGAGTTTGACTCATGCTATAGGACTAGAGTAATAAAAGCCCTCCTGAATAGTTGCAATGCTTTCCAGCATCATGGGTGGGAGCTTGCTCACCAATAAAGAACCAAATCCAGGCACCTCCCTGGTCTCAGCAGCTCTCCTTTTATTCCAAGCAGGCCTACTCACACCAGTCAATCAATTCCATACAAACAATAATAAATGTTTAGGCTATTTAATTCAATAATTAAATATAATATAAAAACAACATTATATCCATCAAGACAAAAGTTTGAACAGGCACCTTCGGAATCCAAACCTAAACACATTTTTTTTTTAAATCAAGAGACAGTTAACAACAGTATCCAAGTGACCATGATCAACCTATAGCCATGCTACCATAGTCTAGTCAGTGTTTTAATCTCTTCTGCTGAAGATGGGAACTGAAGAACACTGAAAATTTCATAATTACGTGTTTTGTGTTTTTAATTGTAAACTTCGAAGTCTACAATTTTCTGGTAGGTCTGTAAGCTTTGTCCTTCTGTCCTCTTTTCAATGTTTAATTAAATACAGCCGCATGGCACAACTTTTCCTGTGAAAACAAAAGAAGAAGATAACTGTATTTCTAAGCTATTGGTGAAACAAAAATTAAAATAAACTATATCTACTGACATAGCGCATTGATTGCACCAATATGCTATTTGGTGAATTGTGAAATTATTTTTGGTTTAATTTTTCATTTCAATGTTTCTTTAACAGTGGCTAAAATTTAATTTGTACCCTATCAAAAAAATGTTATTTTTATCAAATGTGGTTATATAACCATGTATATTATTAAGTTTCACATAATTATCTTTTGATTAATTTTAGGCAGAGATTGTGCTTTATATGGAATGCATTACACTCTCGTTGTTGCTGTATCCATGTGTTGGGGTACTGTTTTGTTTCAAATATTTCATTGATCACCAAAATTGTTTTAGGAACTTTTTTATCTTTTTATGTTTTGTAAATAGTATATTTCTACTTGGTGACATGGAAGGTAATTTCCTATTTCTTAGTTATAAGCAAATGGTTCTATTTTCAGGTAAAACAGCGAGAAAGTTTGTGTGGGGTGCAGTAACATTTATTTTTTCTTGACATAAAGTAATAACAAAAACAAAAATATAAAAATACACTAAACTTAATATTTTATATTTGATGGATAAGTTACAACAAAAAAAGAGCATCAGTTCATCCAATTATGTTACAAATTCAATTTAATCACACAAACTAATCCTAAACCCCCAAAAAATTACATCACTCACAACTAATAAATTGGTCATTTGTTCCAGAAAAATATTTCCTATTTTAAAACTGAATAAAAGTGCGCATGAGAAATTTTAAATGAAAAGATTATACATAACATAATTGCTATGTTAACTCTGTGGGTTTTATTTTGTGTTTTTATTTAGAAAATATGATTTACTTAAACTAAAATGAAAAACCAAGAATAGACTTGAACTGAAATTGGTTCATTTCTTAACTAAAAAAAAATCCCAGCAGAACCAAAGTACTAAAGAACTAGACTAACCTATCCTGTAATCTATTAGTATAAAGTGTTGGCTCAAATATAGTACAGCCTCACACATAATACGATCATGATATTTTAAAGGTGTTCTACATTAAAAATAAAAGGTCTCAAATATATGAGGTAAGAACTTAACAAATTCGACACATTTTATTAGACCCTCTAAATGATCGTCTTGATGCGCAAGGACTCCAAAAAAATTCATTTTTCTCTCCAAAGTCGAATATTAGCCTAGGAAACCCCAAACTTGTTAGCAGCCCTTATGTTATTTGTTTTTGCCCCTTGGGTATTGGTGTTAGTTTAAAATGTATATCGTAACTTCTCATTTCCTTATTTACTTGAGACATTGAGGTAGTCTTCTTTTATACAAGACTACTCTCATGATGATCTATCATGGGTGATTTTATAATATCAGAAACATAGAACAGATTCTTACCCCAACTAACACTGACCTACGGAATTACCAGTCAGTGATAATGAAGAGTTTATTACCAGTCAGTGATAATGAAGAGTGGAATTTCTCTCATTCTCTCTCCATTTTGACCTTGAGTTTATTATTAGATGTGCACGAGTGTGATAGTTCCCGAGCTCACTTTGTGTTTGACCTTGAGTTTATTACCATATGCGTGCATGCGTGCCAATTCCTGTCAGACAGCCAGTACAGTATGCTACAAAAATAGACCTCTGTGGGAATTTGATAGTTTTTTCAGTGAAAAATGTTATGCTATGTGTATAATATGAGTACAATTTTTTTAGACGTACTTTAAAGAAGAAAAACATCACAAAATATTCGAGCCAATGTAGTAAATTATAAAATACCTAACCAGCAGCATATAAAAATAAAATACACACAGAATTTTTTGTAATGGGTTGGTTATAAAATTTTGTCAATTCTAGTTAGTTCAATTCCTGATTCTAGATACACAAAATAATCGACACTTACTAAAGTACATTTTGCTATGTACGGAAGAAAGTACAGGAAAGAAGAGTAAGAACAAATAAAACGAACAATTCTTTGTTTGGGTGTTTTTTTTGTGTGTCATATACATTAATTTATTACCATAGCTACTGTCAAACATGACATACAGTTTAGAGCAGTATGTTAAACAAAAGAGAGGTAGGCAAAATTACAAGCCTGTGAAATGAAGTTGCTATGGTAGGTTATACAAAAAAACAAGAAGGGATAAATTCAGGAATAAATATCTCAGAAGACACATGATGCAGGTGGGTTTGGAAATGGAGGAAAGATCGAATACTGTAAGCCTAAATAGTTTGAACATGTAAGGGCAGATGCAGGAGATTTCAATACCAAGGCTGTATTTGGATAGAAATTTGCAGGAGAAGAGACCAGTTGGACATCTTAGAAGGAGGTGATTCGACAAGATTTTTAAAAAAATTAGAGAGCAAAGGGAAGACTTGGATGATTGTAGTGAGAGAGGAAAATCAGGGTGGCTACAAAACATATTTTACAAAATTCCCTGACTTTTCCAGGTAACATTTTTCAATTTTCCCTGACTAATTTTTTCCAGTTTTAATGGTGGGTGATGACTTGTTTTATTTATTATTGATCACATATTAAAAAATGTTTGAATCTAATAAACAAACAGTTTTATCAGTTATTTGAAAAATTAAAATGTTATTTTATTCAGGTATTATTAACTTTAGTTTTAGTGTTTGGTTGAGAAATTAATGGGATATTTTAGACATATTTTTTAATTCCATGACTTATCCTTATTTTTAGTTAAATTCCCTGACATTTCCCTGTTTTCCCTGTCATACAAAAATTCCCTGACTTTTCCAGGTTTTCCCTATTTTCCCTGTCTGTAGCCACCATGGGAAATGTACCAGGTAAGAAATAAATGGAAGTACATCATTCAAAAAATTCCTACCCAGCTCGATGGAGAAATTATGAGGATGATGTATTATTTTAATCTACTTATGAAATAAAGTGCATTGAGCAAAAACAATTTGCAATAAATTAAAATGATAGAATAGTAGGAAAATAATAGAGCAAAAATAAAAGTAAAAACACTTACACATATTTACACACACTTGTCTGCAGATATGTGTAAGTGTTTTTACTTTTATTTGTGCAAGTTATTATTTTCCTATTATTACATAATTTGATTTATTACAAATAGTTTTACTGTATATAACTGTTTCGAATGTTTTCTAACTTATTCAACTGAAAGCCAAGAACCAAAGTGACTCATCTTTGTTAGAGTTACTTAATAAATACAACTAAACCACACAGCTATGAAAATGAGGTGCCAATATCTAAAACAGCTTGCCAATCGACACCAGTAAAGAATGGATGTTCTTTTAACTCTTGGGCGCCATTTACGCCAGATCCAAGCCTTTCGGACGGGTTATACTTCAGCAACTGTAATTATAAGAGTTTTCAATTAATGTTGATTATGTTAGTGTTTCCCAGATTCATCAACATATTAGATTTAACTTTTTATTTTGAGTGTACACTTTGTTAGCAATGAAAGGTCTTACCTTCTGATTATGATATTCTCCTAACTTATAACCTACACCATAGTAGATTCAAGCAAGGTAAGCTTGCTATCTTTCAAGGTACACAAAATGTACAAACAACAAATTAAAATAGTTGACAAGATTTTGATATAAAACAAGGATTAGTAAACCAACTAAATAAGAAACAATTATATAGTTAATATATTAAATAAAGTTCCTTAAGCATGTTATAAAATGTCCTTCGATAAACATGAAAGGGTTGTAGAAAATGAAATTCAAACAAAAGTAAAAGCACTATTAAATATTTATAAAGCCTTCAATATTTCAATACCAAAGTGTTTAAATGTTTTTACTTTTATTTGTGTTTCATTTTAATACAATTCTATTATGTTTGTTAACAACAACAATATTTAAGAGATTTTGTTTAGCATCGTGTCTTACTAACCATTTGGGTTATACGCTTATGGTTCTTAGGTATTAGGAAAGTTATATTTATAGGAAGGGTATTCACATTTGCGTGGAGAGTGTAAAGCCATTTTGAAAAAACCACCGTAAGTACATTCAACCAAGATTCTAACCCCAATCTCCCCATCATTGGTAGTCTATTCTACTGCAAGAGTAGCAAGTTAGACCACGCAGCCACCAAAGTAGGTAGTTAAAGAGATTATTCTATAACTAATATTATCCAAAAATAATACAGTAAAGAGGTAAGATTAAGATATGCATAATTGGTCTTATGGACTAGCGCATCACATTGGCGCTATAGTGTATCGCCAATGTTGGGAGATCAAGGTTCAAATCCCAGTCTAGTGCAGTGAGGGTGATTTTTCCTTAATAGTTTTCCACTGTCCTTTAGTGCTAATGTTGGTACATTTCCTATAAGTTCTACCTTCCTTATTCCATTTGAGTAAACATATGAATTGCCCAAAGAGGTGCCTAAAAATCGGACATACAACTACTCTAATGATTAATTTAAATAATTTTGTTATTTAAGCATTGCCCAATAAAATATATATTAGATTACATCAAAACTAAAAGATAGAAAAAAAAACTATTTATATAAATAAAAATCATAGCTCACGTTTTATATTTGTCAATCATTTAATGTGTACTTTGACTATTTTCAGTATTTTCAGTTTTATTGCACTTTTTTATCACAGTGTCTTACTATCTGTTACTCTAATGGTGCAGGGATGAGGAAGGAAGCATTTTAGAGATAGTCTACCCGCATTTGCGTAGAAGGAGATTGGGAAACTGTTTTGGAAAAATCACCCTCAGTAGACCCAACCGGGATTCAAACCTCGATCTCCCCATCATCACCAGGCCAGTCTAACACAAGAGTGACGCCTTATACCATTCGGCTACCAAAGTGGGTTACTATTACTTAATCGATTATGCTATCAAAAATGGAGAAAGTATACAAAAAAAAAAATTTTAAACATAGTTAAACCTAATTTTGGATGCCAAAGAAGTATAATGCATGTTTACCTCTGTGAGAAGTGATTTGGATTCTTGTGATAAGCACTCTGGTATGTTGAGGATGGTATGGTTGTGTATACCGCCTGGATGGCATGACAACAAGGACTGAAAACAAAAAGAGCCTGTCTTAAAGCTGACTAATCTTAAAATTAGATACATGATTACAAGGCCGTAGTCAAATCAAGATTTCAGGGGGGATTTGAGAGTGCACAGCCCCCCCGACAACATAAAGCAGAAAAATTTACCTTGAGCTATTTTATTTCATGGAAATTAAGGGCAGTTATTAAAGACATTAAGTGATTTATTTATGTTTAATATTTAGAAGCTTACATAACAGGTTCTCCATCCAAGTCTGAAAATGTAGGCCTACATTGAGCACTTATTAATTAAAGGCAGGCATTTGATTAATAATTTTAAAAAATGAGGTTTATAGCTATATTTTAGGGGCATCAAAATGTCAAAAGAAACATGAGGGGAGACAATTCTAAATAGATTCTATAGTAGTATAGTATTTTTTTTAAATCGAAGACCACTCTAATAGCTTGAAGACATCCAAATGTCAAAAGTTTGCCAGGGAAGGGTTCACAAAACTCTTTTAGGTTGGGGTAGAGGGAGCAATTCCCTCAAACTCCCCTTTTAGGTCGATTACCCTCCCCTAACATGGATAATTTTAGAAACGATTTCATCTTTCTCTAATAAACTTAGAAGTTGAGAATTTGTGTTTAGAGTAAAGGTTGTCACCCTGCTTAATAGTCCAAAATTGTACACTTTTCAAATAAAGGTATTTCCAACTTCCCAAATGTACAAAGCTGTTTGGGGGTTGAAAGCTGGACCCCGTATACCCCTACACGCCCCATCCCCTTAGTCGATCCCACCCTTTCATTCTTCTTTTTTTGCCAACTTATTTGCAACGTGTTCTCGGAACTACCATTATAATAGTTTCCAGTGAAATGTTTTGTTTCCTAATCTCAAAGACTTACCTGCTTCTCTAGTTCTCACCACATTCACTAATAATTCCTTTTATGTATTTAATTTTTTTGACAATATTTCATCAGAGTTCACTCAGCTTTGATGCCCGAATAATGAACACAATCACAAACTATATTTAATAAGCCTCTGCGAATCCAACATTTCAAACCAAATCTGAATCTTGGCTAACCTACTCAAATCAAATCAAAATCCAATTGAATCTCATGCCTAAAATAGCTAAGAGTAGAGTCTGAATCAAATTGCATGCTAAATTTATTCCATCTGGTTGAATCCCATTCTTAAAAAAAAAGTATCAAATATTTTATTTTAAAAATAAGTTCAGACCTGAATTGAAAATGTATTTTTGGCTTACTATGATAATGTTTAAAACAAAGTCCGTTTTGAATATCTCAAATCCAATCCAATAATAAGATATTTCAAAAAATGTTGATCAACAGTTTAGACACATTTTAGGTTTATTAAAAAAATAATGTAATAAAGATAACACCAATCTCAAAAGGTGAAAAATCAAATAAATATCAAATGGCTTTTTTAATCATAGTGTAAAAAGGTTGATTAATATCTACTAATAAGTAGTTACTGTCACAAACAGTCAAGTGTCACGCACATCATTCCTTTATGATCCGAAACCCAAGCTAAATTATCTATTCACTCTATCACTCAATTGATTTCTGGTCTTATTATATGAATATAGATTTGAGGTTTGAGTTAAACTAGGGGCATACGAGACTTGAAAATATCTTGAAAATTCAAGAAAAAAATATCTCTATCTCGTCTCAAAAGTTAAAAAATGAATCTCAAAAATTCAAGAAATTAAAACTGCAAATGATGGCCTTAATAAATTAAAAAACCAAACCAGGAATTTATTGTTTCTAGTAATACCGTAATAATCCAAAAATAGGCCACATTTTCCCCCAAAAAACCACCTTTATTAAGAAATGGTTTGGTTATAAATATTGTTTTTCAATATAAAACTTTGACAATATAAGCTGTTACACTACAAAATTAATTATAAATGGTGTTAATTGTGTAGCATGTTTTAATATTTACAAATTATATATATATTTACACTTAAGAGTACAAACATTGGTACAGCTACTATACATCAATATATACACGTACGATACTTGGTTACCATGTCCACGACTCTAGTTTAACATGACCAGCCCTAAACGCGCTAGCAAAAAGACCACTTTATTTATATACCCTAATCTAAGATGAGCACAAGTTTTCCAAGGGTGTGATAGCCAGATAAAGAAGAAAATCTTATTTATATAACTTATCCTGGAGAAGAAATTATTTGTTTTAATTTCTCATTTAAAAATAACAGGTCACGGATTGTACCACAATGATTTATAAAATGGAAAAAGACATTTTGAAGTGACTTATTTCCTAACCCTTGGCTAGAATAAAGTTCAGTACAGACCCAGAAAAATCTCAACTTGCAAACCTAAAATTGTGTTCAAACATGAGCCCTTAGAGGAAAGCGCATTAAAATATTACCTCCCTGAGTTGAGTTCCAACAATCATACTAGTTATGGGAGCTCACCTTGCCTGCAAGAAGTTCAAATACAAGGGCCCCAAAACTCCACCAGTCGACAGATGGGGTCAACGGGAAGATACCGTTCACCTCCGGCGCTGAATACAACCTCTCAACGGCCTCTGTGCAGACAAGTGCATCCACGGCCGACCACTGGCATTGATAGGTCAACAACAAGTGACCCCCTTCCCCTAAAAGGACATTGTCTGGTCTGAGGTCCCTGTAAGAATAAAAGTAGAAGAGTATGTTTCAGATATTTCTCCAACCAAAAAACAATAACTACAGTTAGATAACCACAAAAAGAACCTTTTAGAGCGTATAAAAAGTAAATAGGGCCTATAAAATATACAATATTGATAAACGATCACTATTTTTATATTCTCAAGCTGTCATTATTGTAATTATTTGTCCAAAGTGACAGATGAAGAACTGATGGCTTTCTGTGGAAATATTTGAATGTCGATTTTTTCTATAATTGTCAGCTATAATTCTTCCTATGGTGAACCAACTATAATAACATTTGTACAGAACTAGACATGGATTTTATTAGTTCATAAAGTTATAAAAAATAAGACCAGAAGATAACAAAAAATCGTTATATATTAGTATATGAGTTGGGTTGAATCCATTATTTTATAAATTCGAATATCGAATTCAAATCTCTAATTTACCTTCAAGTCCCAAATCTTAAATTCGAATCTTAGAAAAAATTACGAACATAATAGGAAATATAAATATAGGAAACTAGTAGAAAATAAAAATAATAGCTAAATGTTAACATTCTTTCTTATTATCCATTAATTATAACATTCATACATGCAGTTAAGTGTTAAATTACTGGTCTGGAGCCTGGATGTTAAGTTCATACAATAATCATAATTGGTTTTGAACCACCAATTAGCAATATTAGAGCTCTAAAACAAATTTCAGTTAAAAGATTTTAAAACTTTTTTTTTTTAAGGATTTGAGTCTTTAATTTGAAATTTTCTTGAATCCTCGAATACTGAATATCATTAAGGTTTCTAGGGATTCAAGGGCCCATCACTAATTAGTATATATTTAGCATAAGGGTTATAAAAAAAGGGCTTGACTCTTTGAACTATTATATTCTTAAGTATATCCCCGATTCTAAGATTGAAGAAAATATTGGATTAACAATTTTTTTAACTATTCTCAAATTTTTGATCAGAAATTGTTTTAAAGCTTTGATACGATCTATTGGTGGTTTAGTCAAACATCACTGAAGCGTATGGAGGTGCTATATAGTGCATACTTTTTAGTTAAGGAGAACATGGACAGTGGATGTAGAAGAGGCCATGGGACAGAAATTTTTGAGGGGAGAAACGATTAGATATGACGTTGTCTGGGCAAGAGTTGGAGTACATGAGATATTATAGAAAGTAAGGGTATGATGGTATTGTTATGTAATGTGAATGGAACATAAAGACTTCCAAGGAGAATGATGGAGATGAAGTATGTAGAGAATGTAAGGGAGACCAAGAAAGATATGGGAGGAGTAGATAACAACAAGTGCGCGAGTGAAAGGAAAAGGATGAAAGAAAATAAAGGAGGAAGAGTGGTGGAAGGAAAAAGGAAGATGGAGGCATTTTACTAAACTGACCGGGCTACAGGCTGGAAACAGTTCATGATGATGATGATGGCTCTAGGAAAAATCTAACAACCAAATATCTATAGCATTAATTTATTCCCTGAATGAATAAATGTAATAATAAATGCATTACAACGAAATATGCTAATATTTACTAACTTTTTTCCACTTGTATAGTAACTTAAGAATTAATTTAATTGAGTAAACCTCTTTATGTTTTGCCATTTTTCTAAGATTCAAATTTGGGATGGGTAAGAAAAAATAAAGATTCCGATTCATAAAATTGTGAATTCAACCAAACTCTAGTTATTAGCGAATTAATCCCAAGATTAATCAAAGGTGAGGTAGCTTTGTACTTCCTCACAAGAAAAACAAACTAATGAAAATCACATGTGGAAAACCAACTATAGTTTTGTGTGACCTGCCAGAATTCTCATTTGGACCCATTGCCAGGATTCTAACCTCAACATCCCTTTAACAGTGCCGAAAGCAAGTATAATGCGCCTTGGCTCATTCAGACTCACTTATGGGTAAGAGCATCTATACTTCCACATACATTTTGCAGTCTCTCTTGGTGAATGACCCGCCTCGGTGGCGTAGTTGGCTAACGCGCTAGTCATGTTGAGCCAGACCACCGAGGACGGGGAGATCGTGGTTCGAATCTCGGTCGGGTGAACTGGGGGTGGTTTTCCCTAAATGGATTTCCACTCTCCCTCCACGCAAATGCGGGCTCACTTCTTCTAAATGAAACCTTCCACATTCCTAATCCATTAGTGTAATTAGTACTTAAGCGTATAACCCGAACGGGTAGTAAGATGCGGTGCTAAATAATTATTGTTATTGTTTTTGTTGTTGTTGTTATTGTTGTTGTTATTGTTGTTGTTGTTATTGTTGTTGTTATTATTGTTGTTGTTATTGTTGTTGTTGTTGTTGTTGTTATTGATGTTGTTATTGTTGTTGTTGTTTTTGTTGTTGTTTTTGTTGTTATTGTTATTATTATTATTATTATTATTATTATTATTATTATTATTATTATTATTATTATTATTATTATTATTATTATTAATTATTATTTCTTGGTGAATGTTTAAGTCCATTTGCAACTTACTCTATACATTTGTGTTGATTATTGGGACTTTTAAGGAGAAGGGTAAAAGACCTATTGAGAGATCATTGTCACGCTGGATAGACCAAGTGAATATGGACATGGAGGATAAATGAGTGGATTGGAAACACGTGGGGGAGAGAGAGAAGATTGGAGCAATTGACAGGAATGGAAGAGTATATGCCAGACGTCATGATAGAATGAAACCTACGTTAGGGGAATGGTCGTAAATGATTGATTTTCTTCAAGAAGAAGACATTATCTCTTTGTAATCTGTGAACTGTGTTCTTTTCATTGTAAATGCCATATTGCGTTAATTCATTTTATTTGTTTCTATCCATCTTTCCTGTAGCTTCTTCCATAGGTAACAGAATAACTTTGAATCTGATATTCCCAGCAAATGCTAACACACAAACTGGCCCATTTGATTCAAAAATAATATTAGTATAGTCAGTAATTTGTATAATTGTTCTAGGAATTATTTTAAAAATTAACAGCTTTACTATTTTACTACCATTATCATTACTTTTTTATTTTGCTCAAGGCGCTCTGTTGGCTGTATTATGCAGATAAGTCTGTGAATAATGAAAGTTTGAACCTTTTTATTTCCTAGATCGAATCCACTTTTACAAAACTGAATCATTCAAAAAGACAGAGAGATTGGTTAGTGGGATTAGATTAGTTTCAGCAATCTTTACTGGAATGCTTAGCCTTGCATCAGTCATCCAGGACTTGGTTAGAATCCTGGTGACATACATTTAAATGGGTTTTTAATTTTCTTTTTTTCTGTCAACCCTCTAAAAAAAATTTTGTTGCATTTCCTTGAAATTCTTCTTTCAGGTTTGCCACTATTTTTTTGCTACCATACTATAATAGAGAGTAATAAATTTCATTTTTTATCAAAATCGCTAGTGTTAAGTGATGTAAAACAGTATGATTTGAACTTGATGGGGAAATATATCTTCTGTCACTTCTTAACCCTTGATTAAAGAGTAATAAGACATTATTGAATCAGCATAATAAATTCTTCCAGTTCCCTTTTTCATCTATTCAAAGAAAGACCCACTACTTTAAGGTTTCGTTTAATGTACTAAATTAACAAATATTCCAGTATTTTTTTAGATTTTTAAAAATTCACAATGTTTTCTCAGTTTTTTTCCAGACCTGGAAAATTCCTTGCGTTTTACCGGTCCTCCCAGTTTTCCAGATGTGTGGCAGCCCTGCCTTTAAGAGTCCATGTCCTTATATGTGTATCTTTTGTGGATAGTCAAATATGTCAGCTGTGATATTAAACAAACTAAAAAAATATAGATGGGCGAACTTCACAGATTTGAATAATTTTATTGCCGCTACCTGCAGATGATGCCCCAGCGATGTAGAGTTTCCACTGCAACGAGCAGCTCACAGGCCCACAACCGAACAGTGGTCTCAGGGAGTCGTGGCCAAGTTTGATCTACCATGGATTCCAGGCGAGACAAGTGGGAACGGTCCAAGCTGCTTCCAGAGTGCGTCCTACTCCGAACGTCAAACAGGTCCTGAAATGCAGGTTGACCAACTAAGATTCACACAGATGCAAGGTATTTAAACGTCAAGACTAAACAGATGATTTGAAAAATTCAGAAACTAGAGCAGGCTGTTAAGTCACTTTAACTTCCTTAAATGTGGGATTGTAAAACCAAACAAAAATCACATTTAACAGATTAACTGTGTTCTTCAATTTTTTTATCTTCCAGGCTTAGAAAATCCCATTAGAATTTAATGAAAAGTAAAATTTGAGATGTTTATTCAATGTTTTATCGCTATGTACAGTAAAAGTATCGATAGTTTGATTTGAACAGAAACAGATCCATCTTATTCTATATTTTATTTTAGAAAAAATGTGTTACAGCCCTCCCTTTTTTACATGATGGGGGTGGGTAACGGTAACAGCAAATTTAGTTTATTAATGATCAAGGTTTCAATAAGTAGTATACAAAGATTTGTTGTAATACCCTAAGCAGTTTTCATAATATTTCACGCAACAGTCGTTTTTAGCTCTGTCTTTAGGGGTGTATACCGCCCTTAATATTGAAGATGGACCCTAGGTTGCTTATGAGAATTATTCTAATTTCACCCAAGGAGTATCCTGCCAAAGTTTGATGCAATGTTTTAGAAATATGTTGTATATATTTAAATAATTACTTGTGAGTACCAAACAATAATTTCTACACATTGTATGAAAGCAAATGTAAAAAAAAAAATAATAATAATAATAATTTGATTCTATAAACAAACAAATAAGAAAAGAGCAAATCTTATGCCATCACCACAAAATTGATTCACATTTAAAACCCATCAATTATTTCCAAGACAAATCAGATCCCTTTCCTTTAAAGTAGGAGTGTGCGAATCTTCGCTTCAAAACTTTGACTTAGCTTTGAAACAAATAAAACTTTCGACTCTTATGCATATTCCCCAATAATGGTCGATTATTGCCAATCTAAGTTGTTATTTACAGTATAAAACAATTTTCATGTGAAAAAAAATTGTGAAGTAGCCTAATTGAATTTTAAGTCTAAAATAACTTGATTTATCAGAACAAAACTAAATATTACATAAAATTGTGCAATAAAAAAACTTCAGAGTAATTTTAAAATACCAATAACTAAAATAAAATATTTTTTCGAGTATAAAACAACAAAGAATACTTAATCCTAAATTTGAGAATATATTATATTAGAGTTCACTTTGAATTGATAAAGTGGACTTTGTACACCCCTACCCTAAAGGGTCTGATGTGTTGTGTTTTGAATGAAAGCTTTTGGGCAGATACTTTTATGGTAAGAGTGCAGGGATGGCCTGCTCATATTTAGGAAATTAAGTGTAGAAATAAAAGCAAAGGAACCCCCCCACCCCGTTGAATTACAAACTTACATCATTACTATATCGCCTTTCAACAGAACATCTTCGGCTGGCAACTGAAGGCCTCCTCCCAGACGACAATCTCCTTTCCCTCGGCCTGCTGACGCTCTTGGTCGCATCCTCTGACTTGGAGCGCAGCACATGTCTATCCCCACTGACATACTGAGCGGACATGTCAGTACAACCAACATTCACAGCAGCATCGGTGTTATCACTAGCACTCGAAATAAACACCTTTTCCTCTTCACACATCGAGAGCATTTCACTATTTTGGGAGTTTGTATTGGTAACACTTTCATTGGTTTGTAGTGTTTTGTTCACAGACTCTAGTAACTTCTGAGCTTTCTCAACTAGGTCTGTGGTCGGGATAGTTTCTAAATCCACCCACGAGCAATGCGCGCTTGCATCTTTAGGAACTAAATCAGGTACTGAATGAGAGAATGATACTTTAAAGCTGCCAATGTCAGGCAAAGGATAGTTGTCACTTTTTGAGTCTTCAGGTTTTGGGGAAAGTCGAGTTATCGACTCTTGGCTGCTAGATATGGATGTCAAGTGGATGTGTTGCAGGTTTATATCAGGTTTAGCGGAGCCCTGTTCGGTTGGTTGCTCGTTTTTAGAGTGAATTTTATCCCCATGATTCCTTGAACTTGTTTCTGGTCCTGTTGGTAGCTCATCTGTAGTAAAGATTTGTTTCGAAGTTGAAGATTGGTAATCTCTTATCAACTTTAAGTAGCTGTTTCCGTCGTCAGATTCCGAAAGTGTGTCTACCAACTCTGGGTTGTTACTTGGCACATTTTCGAAAACACACTTTTTGACATCTTTTGATACCACCTTCCTACCTTGATAAGCATTCCCTTTCACTGGTGCATGCGTGGGAGTTTGAGGAAGAGATTGAAAATATGACCCCACGTGATGCCACAACTTTCCACCACTGAATGAAACAGAAAATTAAACAATTAAAACAAAACCAGCAATTTAATAGCTATTTGAATGTGTAGGCCTATTATACTAGAAAGTAAAGAATTTAAAACAACTCAATTCACACAAAATGAGTGAAATCACCAGATTAATGAAGACAACCAAAACTTAATATTATTATTATTAGCACCGCGTCTTACTACCCGTTCGGGTTGTACGCACTTACGCTAATGTGAAATGGTAGGGTGATTGTGAGATGAAATGGAGGACCTACAGTTTAACGTGGAGGCCTGGCATTCCTCACATTCACAAGTCGTGATTAATACACATCTTGTCATAGGTGAAGGAAGGGTTTGGCAATCAGATAAATTTGTGCCGTGACCGAGGATTGAACCCCGGACCCTCAGCACAGAAGTCTGACACCTTACCCCTAGACCACCAGGTCACTTCAAAACTTAATAAACTTTCATTCAATAAATTCAAATAAGAACAATGTCACCTTGATACAAAATACAGTTAACTACTAAACTAAGGAGTGTGTGATAATAAAACAAAACTTCACTTCAAAACTTAAAAAATGTATCAGCTTCTTAGGGGTGTGCAAAGTCCAATTCAATTCGAAGTGAACTCAAATCGAATATATGAAATATTCTCGAAACCGAATTGAAGTTTGAATATTTTTTTCTTGGTTGTTTTATGCTTTAAAAAAAATATCATATTGTGGTTATTTAAATTACATTATGCCCTAAAATTAGTTGGAAAATGTTTAGTAATTGTTTTTAATATTTTGTTTCAATCTGATAAATCTAGCTATTTTCACAACACGCAATTCATTTACTTCAGAATATTTTTATATTAATATTAATTTGTAATTTATATAATAGCTCAGAATGGCAGTAATTTAACATAAATTGATTATTTTAGCTGTCAATTTTTTTTTTGACAAAACTAAGTCGAATTTTATAAGTTTTGCACACCCTTACAGCTTCTACTAAGTTCCTATTAAAATTAAAATTTAGACAGTTAAGAAATTTACCCATCAAAACTATTGACAGTTAAAATACGCATCTATGTTCAATTAAAATCATTCTGTACTGTAATGTAGATTACAAATGAATATTTATATGGAAAAAAATGAAGTAATTGAATTGTAAGTTATGATAGTAGCTTCATTAATCAACTTAGAACAAAATATTTCAAATATTTTTTTGGAATAAAACCTTTTCTAACTATATTTAGTGTCTAATGTTATATTATGTTCAAAACTTGTGAATGTGTGGAACGCCAGGCCTCCACCGTGGTTCGGATCCCACATTAAACTGTAGGTCCTCCATTTCATCTTACAATCACACTACCATTAAACATTCGCATAAGTGCGTATAGCCCGAACGGGTAGTAAGACGCGGTGCTAATAATAATATATTGTGTTACCATTAAAGTGTAAAATTCGTTATTTCATGAATTACCTGACTGTGTCAGTCAAAGTGTATAATAATGTTGTACTCTATGTTTTAACTATTTATTTCATAGAATAACGAACCCCACTCCGTTAAAGTTAAAAATTAAAAATTTATTTCAATATTATAACAATGCTGTAACACAACAATGAAATCAATACATATCTGTCAATTATGATTTTAACTGTTAAATTATGATAACAGAGTACAGATTTCATAACTTAATGTTTGAGATGTGATCTGGTTTAGGAAGTACAGTAATATGCGTTTATGGAAGTTCGAATGGTACCAGTCGATTAACCTGCTTATCAACTGGCCTCGTGTAGACACGGCTTCACAATAAAATCAATTTTTTTGAAGGGAGGTTTCACTCAGCACATAATATCATTTCTTGGAAGTTAGTGTTTACTCTATAAGCCCACCTCGTTTTTGCATGCGGCATTTGTCCACGAGTCAGTCTAGTCGCTCGTACACAGCGCTCTTCACAGTTTGCTTAAGCATTCCTGTTTCAGTCTGTTGCTAGCCGTCTGTGGTGCGTAGTTTCGCTATTTGATGTATCCTTTTTTATAACACGCTCAATAACCAGTTAACAAAAATTTAAAATTTTAACATGGACTATAGTTTAATGTCGAATTTTTCTAAATTCTTATTCTCAAGTGAGCTTAGAGTGTGACAGTTATTGCGTGGATTTGAACAAAGAGCTCTGCAAGTGTGAGTGATGTAAACCAAAATGCTGTAATAAAAGAGAGTTTTGAATATTTACTGAGTCAGCCTGATGTGAGAGATGATTTTTTTACCCATGAAAAGTTGTAAACTTTGATAAAAGAAGTCAAGAAATCTAAAATAGCTAACAATAAGGTACCACGTTACTATTGGTTTCTTCAACGTTATGATGTCCTTGAAGTTCAGGGAGTAGAAAAATTATTATTGCCAGTGATAGATGCAAAACCTGATGTTTTGTTTACTGTTCAAACGATGCATTGTTCAATATTTTTCACTAAACGTATTTATCGATTGGACATGATGGTAGAGACTGTTCGATAAAATAAATTAATCATCATTATTAATATTAATCAAAATGATATAAAGATGAATTTGGGTGTTAGTGAGCCTTGTCAACAAAAAATAAAAAAGGTGTTGTTGTTAAACACATGGTATTCCCACATATGAACTCAAGATGTCAAGCAGATCTTATAGATTTCCAGCCTTAACCTGATGGAAACCATAAGTTTATTTTAGTTTACCAAGACTAGCTTACTAAATTTGTTGTGGATGTCTCCATGTCTGTAGACACACTTACATAAATACAATCTTTGAGAATTGAAGTCACAAAAACTTGGTTTCTTCATATAGTTGCGGCGGTTCCTTGGTTGCAAAATATTTTCTTTTTAGTATTTCATACCGACTTTCAGGGTGGGAAATAAATCTTCTAAATCCTATAGTTTGTACAGAGCTAAATGGAAGGTTATCCAAACATAACATTTCTGTTATAATTTTAGTGATGTGTTTGGCTTGTGGATTATCATATTTTAATTTTAATTTTCTACCTAAAAATCCACTCAAAGTTGGCTGTTTCATGCATGGAAAACTTGCTCTTGAGGTTAAGCTTCTTTTCAACAAATTAGGTCTAACAGCATTCTAGGAATTCACTTCAAAGTCAGAACTAGGCCCCGGTTCATTGATTGTGTCACTTTCATTATTTCCTAGCTTCTCTAGTTTGGATTTATACACTTATGCTTCTTGAATTTTTAAGTGTTTAGGCATGTTGGAAGTGATATGCATCTTTCCACCCTGTGAAATTTTGCGTTTACAGAATTTACAAACAACAAAGTCCACATCACTTTCACATATATCAAAATACTGCCACACTTCACTTTTTAAACATTCCATTTTGAAAATATTATCAGAAAAAAGAAATAAAAGAGAAAAATGTTATCAGTTTTTTACTATGAATTTCATTTTGAAAACGATCTCAAGTATGAAGCAAAGCAAATGGAATACAGAAACGGAAATAACCTTTAAAGTAATAAATGATATGACTGACAGTAATATTTTCGGATGGACTCAAAATAACTTCGAAAATTTTTAACTCTTAAGATTTTTTAATTGCTTCACAATATCTATTAAATTGATCTAATAATTTCCTTAAGTGAAAAGATATTCAAAATAAAAGATATTTTGGCGACACTGGTTATGAAGACTATCGAAATTGAAGGTGACAATGCTTACAATAGTTAAAGTTGATAGATACAAAATGAATATTTTATGAGGATAATTTTAAAATCATTTGAATAATAATAGTCTAGCGACAAAATAAGACGCAGCTGCGAGCTGACCAATTCATTTGTTCACCACTCCTTTGCCAAAGCGATGAGGAAAATCAACCTTATGAAGTGAATATATACTCGACTATTTCAATACAAAATAAGTGTTATCCTTAAGGTCGTTTTCGAAATACATTTCCCGTTGATAAATGAAAATAGTCCTTATGTCGACAGTGACCGTGTTTATAAGCTGCAAAGGAATGGCTTGTTTATATTGAGTCTAGAGCTGAGCGAACAGAATAATAGGACAAAGCAAAACTATGAATAACTAATGTCTAGCCACTGACGTTCAAAATCAACAGTTTGAGGAGTCAACCGTGTTGAATACTGAACAGTGGTATTGAGATTTTTAGCGTACAGTATTGATTATTGCAATAGTAGTCGATACCAGGAATCAAGTATCGAAATCGGTACAGCCCTAAATATAATAGAAGTAATTAAAATTAAGGTTTAATAAAAGTTTAAAAATAATTTCTTAAATCCTACAACTCCCTTCCATTCCCTTAGCCATTTGTGCATACAACTCCAAGCTAAAATACCAATCAAATTAAATGAATATGCAAGGCCATGAGCTAACCTGGCATGCTTGAGCACCAGAAATATCCCATGTTCTGTTTCATAGTACCGATACATCGAGACCATGTATGGAACATTTTGAGGCATCACGGTCCTCTTATCTGGGTTTACAGGACATGGAGATTTCTGCAGAACCTGAAAACAAATTATAATAGAATTAACAGATATTATAGTAAATTGTTGCTGAAAAAACCCTTAAAAGTGTTGAAAATCATTAGTTTCTTAGCTATAAGAAAATGTATTTATATAATGAAGGTTTGATAATGAGGATCTAATACACCCCTCCATATAATCAGAAAAATTTTAGAATTAGAAACGCCAAAATATGGGGCCGGAAAATAAGAACAGGCTCTCGAAATTTACAAACCTAATAGAAAGAACTGTAGGAATAGGCTCTCGAAATTTACAAAACTAATAGAAAAAACTGTAACAAGAGGCTCTCGAAATTTACAAAACTAATAGAAAAAACTGTAGTGCCAAGCTAGTGGTGACAGAAAAGTTAAAATAAACATTAGCTGCTGACAAGGAGCAATGCACTGTTATGATCTTTGGTGAACCATTATATTACTTTTTAGATTTTCTCGTTTTGTTGTGTTTCTGTAACAGTGTATATTATTCATTTATGTGCTTTGTCACTAACTTTGTTTGTGTAACAATGTGTATTTTTTTATAGCAATGCGTAATAATTTATTCCACAGATCCTATAATTAGAGTTGGGTCGAATCCACTATTTTACAAATCCAAATCTCGAATCTGAATGTCCATTTTACCTGTGAATCTTGAATCTAAATCTGAATCTTGTAAAAAAATTATGAAAATAAGAGTAAATATAAATACACTAGAATAATAGAGAATGCTTAATAGTAACTAAATGTTAACATTATTTCTTATAGCCCATTAATAATTATAACATTCATTCAGTTACATGATTAATTACTGGTATGGGGCCTTGGTGTTAAGTTCATTCTGTAATTATGATTGGTTCTGAACACCCAACACGCAGTACTAGACCTTTAAAACAAATTTTAGAAGGGCAATTTAAAAAAAAATTATGGATTTGAGTCTCAAATCCTCAAATATCAAATATCCTGAAGAATCTGAGGGATTCAAAGTATTCACAGATGCAGGCAAGGGTTTCATCCCTACCTTTGATCGATATTAGGCAGATATTGCGTTGTTTATAGCATGCATTTGTTCATGCGCTTAAATTTGTTGCTATATGCACAAGCAAGGTACTGTTTTGTTTCAAATATTTATTTTAATTTATTTATTACCATACTTGTTTTGGGTTTATTTTTTTCTCTCTTTTCATATTCTGTAAATAGTCTGTTCCTACACAGAGACATAAAAGGTACCTCCAAGTTGCCGAACTATAAGCAAATGGCTTCATCTTAAGGTAAGGGAGCGAGAAAGTCTGTGAAGGGGCCCATACTATTTATTTTATGTATTTTAAAGACGTCTTTAAATTTTTTTTTTAAAGTGAAGGGATGTGAATCACGTAAAAAGAGAAAATAGGTTACTTATACCTTTATAACATAACATCGATCCTCCAGAGTATTAAGAACCAGCATGACTTTGCCGACTATTCCCAGCACCTTGAAAGATCGCAGCTCTACAAGTGGTCGATGCAACTGAGAGCTGGAACCTCGAGGTTTACTTGAAGTACCAGGAGTTGCAAATACTTCAGTCTACAAAAATTAATGAAAAATACACAGCTTCCAACAAATGAACAATTTCAAATTAATAAAATGAATAAGTGTATATTCGGTGACCTGGTGGTCTAGGGGTAAGGTGTCAGACTTCTGTGCTGAGGGTCCGGGGTTCAATCCTCGGTCCCGGCACAGATTTATCTGATTGCCAAACCTTTCCTTCAACTCTGACGATACATGTATTAATCACAACTTGTGAATGTGAGGAATGCCAGGCCTCCACCGTGGTTCGGATTCCACGTTAAACTGTAGGTCCTCCATTTCATCTCACAATCACCTTACCATTACACATTAGCGTAAGGGCGTATAGCGCGAACGGGTATTAAGATGCGGTGCTAATAATAATATATTTAGTAAAAAGAAAAATCCCTTTAAATTTTTAGATATAGATATAAGTTTATAAATGTAAAAATGTCCAGGAAACCATTTTATATGACCCATACTTCCTCCTGAAGAGTTCTGATAGAACTAAACTCAGGTCTAGGAATTGAATGATATCAAAATCTGTTTGTTTAAGTAGCTATCATTTAAAATATTTTTTTTAATTATTTTTTAACACCACATTTAACTACCCGTTTAGGTAAAACTCCTAAAATGATGTATTGCCTAACCCCTTGTAAATGTATAATAAGAAAGTGTAGAAACAATGTACACTAATGTAAAGTAAATGATAGTGAAGTAAGCCAACCTGAAAAGATAGGTTAGGCCTAGATCGGGATAAACACACTTTTTTCTCCATTTCTTCTTAGACTTTTCAGTTTCATACACCCAAATTCTTTACACTTTCACATTTACACATTGTTTTTAATTTTTTGAATTATTACTTTTCCTTAAAAACAAAAACTAAATAAAACTAGCATTGAGTTTGTGTATGAAAATTCAATAGTTAAAAAAGTAATAATTTTGTTATTTTTAAAAATAATTTGATGTATGATTTCAAAAGATTTATTTCTAGCACTCAATCATTTTATCGTTTCTTTTTTTATCTTCCCTCTAACTCTAGTGACACACCTTCCAAACCTTTGCGGTCTCTGGTCTGAATGTATTAGTACATCTATGATACCAATGGTGACTTACAGTTGATATGTTATGCTTCAGACTCAAATGGGTGTTGTAGATTCTCTCAGCCTGCAATAAATACCGAGCTGTCTTCTCTTTAACAGATTGCCTTCTCTTTGTGTCAGGGTCATCTGAAAAAAAAAATATATATATATATATATATATGAATCCGAATCTTGGAAAAAATTATGAACATGAGAGTAAATATAAATATAATAGAATAATATCAAATACAAATATTAACTAAATGTTAACATCATTTCTTATATTCCATTCATTATAACATTCCTACTCGTACATTCGGTTAAGTGTTAAATTACTGGTCTGGGGCCTGGTTGTTAACTTCATCTTATTTATAATTGGTTCTGAACCACCAATCAGCAGTATTATAGCTCTAAAATAATTTTTCCTTTAAATATTGATAGAATAAATTTAAGGATTTGAATCTATAATTCTCAAATCTCAGATATCCTTAAGGATTCAAGGGATTTGAGGTTTCATCCCAAAGTGTAATGTCATCGCCGTCACAGTGGTGGTGGTGGTGGCGGTGGCGGTGGCGGTGGTGGTGGTGGTGGTGGTGGTTGTTGTTATAATGATGATGATCAGTTAAGTGTTTAATTAATAGTCTGGAGTCTCGTTAAGTTTGTCCTATAATTATGTTTAGGGCTGAGCCACAAATTAAGTAGTATTAAAGCTCTAAGTTAATTCAAATTCAAATTTGAAAAAATATTAATACATAGCCTATATATTTTTTTAAATCTCAAATCATATATTTTCTTTAACCTCAAATTACCTGAAGTAAAGAGTGTCTGTGGAGGGGGGAAAAAGGAGTGTCCACTTTTCGGCAAAAATTGAACTACTTAGGCCATCTAGTGGCATTTCCTCCTAACAGATAATTATGTATTTAGGGTTGGGAGAAAATACCCCATGTCCTTGAATAAAATAGGGTTAAAAATATGCATGTTGGTAGAAAACAGGGAATAACCACACTTTAAAATGTAATCATCTCCAAGCTACTGAAGTAGACTTTCTTTTTCCCTTCCTCACCCCTGACATCCTTCAAATATTCAAAGGTTAAAACTCCCATCCTAGGATAAACAAAGATCCAACCGAAATTAAAATTGACTGTTTAAAAAATAAATTAAGAAAGGAGCATAAAACAACACATAGATTTTGTAGTACTTTTTTACGCACTTAGGAACATTTTTATTTTAATTTTTTTGAGGTATTTAACGTGCACATCCTGAACCAATTGATTATATCAGCACACGACATATATTAATATAAATCTATAATAGACACAACATCCAGCCCCCTGCTGTTAAATATTCATCACTGTGAACGGGGAAACCCACATTATACCAATGATTTTTTGGCCATGCCAGGAATCGAGGCCGAGACCCTTAACTAAGTAGATAGACAGACTACCAACTGAGCAAAGATTTCAAACAATATTTATACTGAATTTTTGATTACTTGTACTGCGTGGAATACTTTTCCCACCCCAAGCGGATCTAAACGAAATAGAAAACACTATTTTATTGTGGCCTAGTCCAGAGATCTAGTGGAATAATTTTTTTACCTTGCACCCCACTGAGAAGACAAGCTATGCCAGCCTTATAGAAGGCAAACGCTGCCTCAAACTCCTCGTTGGCCTCGTACTGGTGAGCTTGGCTCACATGGTATGCAGCTTCAAAGATGTAGTTCACGTTATGGCTGTGTGAGGAGACTCCATCATTCATTAGAAGTGGGTGGTTTCGGAAAGCTTCCGAGCTTAGAAGCCCCTCTGTGACGTGGGAAAAGGCGGAGTTATCCCCACACTGATCCACTGCTGCTCTAAAGTCTTGGGTTCGGATTGACACAGTCTCACCACTACAAAATTTCAAGAAACAAAGATTTTCTTTTTAAAAAAAACCTGCAAATATCTATGTCAGAATAAATAAATCTTTAAAAATATTACATAAGAAGACAAATTCAAAACAATTTACTATAACATTTTTGTTTTAATGAATCATATTTTATTTTTTCTCACCAAGTCTTACTACTACTCTGAGTTGCAGGCAATATTTATTTTTTGTCCTTGCAATTCACTACCCGTTTGGGTTGTACACATATTAACTAATTTTGCTTAACATGTCAGACAGGAAGAAGGTTTAATTTTTATAGGAAGTGTACCAGGGCGGTTACAAATCTTTTATTATAAAATTCCCTGACTTTTCCAGGTTTTCCAGACAACATGAAAAAAATTCCAGACCTTTTCTTTTTAGTTTTTCTTGGTGGGTGATAATTTTTTAGTCTGTTTCATTGATCTAATATTTTTGAAAAATCCTAAGCGACCAAACTTCAACATTCTTATAAGTTGTTCATTTTTTTCTAGTATTTAATTAGGTATTATTTGTGGCCCTGTGTGAATATGTTATAAAACAAACCCTGTTGCCCCTCTCATTTTAACAGTCATAATGCCATGACTATATAATATATTTTTTTTAACATTGATAAACAAAATCTCTCACTTTTGTTTTAATATTTACACGCAGGACCAGTCAAGTATTTAAATTCCTTGACCTTTCCAAGTTTTCCCTGTCTGTAACCATCATACATATCCACATGTGTGGTGTGAAGGGAGAGTAGAAAATTATTTATGAAAAAAAAAAAACATGCTCAATACACTCAAACCTCGAGCACATCATCGGCAGTCTGGTCTAAATGAGTGTGACACATTAGACCATTTGACCACCATAGCGGGTGTATGCAATACTAATTGCGCTGATTTGGTAGTGGTGAGGCAAGTAGAATTTTGAGAAAATGTTCATACATTTTTGTGATGGGAGAAGGAAAAATCATTTAGGGAAAGCCACCCTAAGTAATCCCAAATGGATTCGAGCCAAGGCCTTACTGTTCCCAGCAAAACCAGATTAAATTAGCTTAACATTTAAACCACATGCCTACTACACCAGAGCAGTTTGAAAGATGGTAGAATGGAAATAAATGAATACATTATGCTGTAATACGCTTTGGTGGCCGCATGTCTCTACTCTGACAGCAGTCTAGACTGCAAATGATGGGGAGATTGAAGTTCGAATCTCGATAGGGTGTACTGAGGGTGGTTTTTCCAAAATGGTTTCACATTCTCCCTCCAAGTGAATGCGAGTATACTTCCTATAAATAAAACCTTCTTTATCCTTAAAACCAATAGCATAATTAGAACATAACCATATAACCTGAGCGGGTAGTAAGACGTGGTGCTACAAAAATAATTATGCTGTGAAATAAACTTTGTTTTTTAAATTGTCAAAAATATTTTTCCATTTACAAATATGAGGTGAAAGTCATTGTAATATGACTAAATGTTTGATAATGTAACTTTACAGTCATATTAAGTAGGGGTATGTGAAGTCCACTTTTTCAATTCAAAGAGAAGTCGAATTGAAGTACATGAGATATTCGTGAATCCGAATCGAAATCCGAATATTTAAAAAAATGTTCAATGTTGGATAAAAATACTATACTTTGCAGAAATATATATATTTATGTGTAAAATATAATTTACAAATTTCTATATTTCAAACATAATTTAGGAATTTCATCTTAAAGTAATAAATTAAATTATCACAAAATTTAATTTAATTATTTATATATATTTATGAAAACACTAATTTGTGATGGAAATAACAATATAAAATAAAAAAAGATTTTTTTTAATGTGTGTTTTAACTTGAAAAAAAAATTGGCAAATCTTAGTAATTGTCGAATCCGAAATTTTACTTTCAAATCAAAGCCGAAGCAAGTGAATATTCAAAGAGAAGCCGAAGTTTTTGAAGCTTTGCACACCCTTATATTTATATAGGAACTTTTTTGAGAGTTATAAAAGCTACTAAAACAAGTTTTATATATTCATGTGTAAAGTCGTAGTGATCTGCCAATGTCTCTTTTGGTACATAATATCATTACCTATTAAATGATACTAATAATTTAGTACAATGTTATGAATGTTGATCACAAAAAAAAGTTAAGAGTTTTCAAAAAGTTCCTTTTTGCCAAAATCTTACAATAGCTGTGCGCCAGCCCACATGACTTGAGGAGTAAGGGAGGTATGGGTAAAATTTGTTCTAAACCAGCTTTTATAATAAATAAATAGCTGACCCAGTGACTTAAAAATTTACTCTCTTTATTGTATTTCTCGCTTCATGTTAAAATGGTTAAATAAGTCTCTAATGACCAGTACCATCATTAGTGTGTAAAAAATATATATATTGTTACAATGTTATTAAATTTACTATGAATGTGCAAGTACTCAACTATTTGGGTTTGAGTCACATTTTAGTAGATGTTAGACCATGACTTGAAAATTGTTTCCAAAACTAGAACAAAATTAAGTTATCAAAATTTTTTAGTGATTCAACTTTAAGATATTATTTCATGGCAAACAACCCCTATTCCCCTTTATCTAATTTAAAAAAACACCTTATAGCTTATTCAACTATATTAAATTTAGTTTCAAACTCTTAAAGAAATACATATTATCATAACTTTTTCCACACAAAAAAAAAATTAAAAACATTATATTTGGGTCAATGGTTTATGTGCATTACAGTAATTTAACAGAAGTATTTGTGGTACAAATATTGCTCTATCTAGACAACTCAAACTCGAATAAAACTGTTTTCATTCAAACTCGATGTGCAGCCAAAAATCCATAAATGCACACTTTTAATATTTAAAGCAATTTAAATTAATTTGGGGGCCAATGGTATCCGAAAGCACTTGTAAAATGAATTCCAAATAATATGTGATTTCACACTTGGTGAAGTGAGGGCTTTAGTAGTGAAACAAGAATTTTACAGAACCTGGTCGCTGGTCATCCATTTGCTCAGTTGGTAGCGTGTCTGCCTACTGAGCTAAGGGTCCTGGGTTTGATTGCCGACATGACCGAAAATGTATCAATGTTGAAAATATGGGTTTGCCCTTTCACATTAATAAATTGACGGCCGGGGACTGGATGTTGTGCCTGGCCTAGTCTTAAGGTAGATTATAAGGCATATGAAGCTACGACAGGCCTAGCCAGCCGATAGTGGAAACTATATGGCTTGAATAAAAAAAAAACAGGCCATAGGCTGGAAACATTAGTGGATGTAAAGGTTGCTGGTCATACTCTGTACATTAGTAACCAAGACCTTATAAAAAATATAAAAAAACTAGAAGCATAAATTTTTTTTTTTTTTTTAAATGAGCGACATACTCATCTCGTGTAATTCCAGTGTCCAGTGTCGACAAAACTGGCTGGCAGAGAAGCCAAGTATTGCTGGCCTGAGGTTGAGGGAACGCACCAGGCGACAAGGGTAGAGCACATGTTTGTTCAACTGGCGTCGCCTGTTGTAAAGGATCAAACAGCTGTAAGTCTGCGCGCTGGAGGGTTGATATGTTGTAGACTGCTTCCTTGCTGGGAGGTAGAGGTGCTGGATTGGATGCTTCAGTTCTGTCACAAAGGCTAGGTGGATGCTGTGAAGGAGCAGTTTCAGATGTCGGGGACAGTTGTTGGAAGGGTGTGAACGACTGCAAGTCTCCACTCTAATTGTAAAAATATAATTCAATGTAGGTGTTATTTTGGTAAGGGATAGGTCCAGCCCTCAAATAATTTGAGAAAGAAACACACACAGACGATTAAAAAAAGTAATCATTCTAACCTAAAAAAGTCTTATGTATATATTTTTAAGAAAATCCTTTTTTTTTTTTTTTTTGAGGTATTTAGTATTTGAAAAATATCGACCGTTACCGCCCAATCCCCCAAACCTAGGTTTGGTGGTAATGATTGATTTTCTTCCAGAGGCAACCATTACCGCTTTGTTCAGTGGCAGAAATGTAAAGTGTGAACTGTGTTCTTCTTTTCATTGTAAAAACTGTATTGTGTTTGTTCCTTTTAAAAGTTTCTACCCACCTTTACTGCACCTTCTTCCATAAACATATACAAAATATTATGTATAAAACAAAGTGCACCAAGTAAAATATAATATGTTATAAATACATTTATATAATTACTACTTCTTGCTGAGGAAGAGGCACACAATTATATCCCATTATTTATTACATATTATAATTTAAGTCAAATATATTTAACTCCTAAGGCCCAATCTTACAATGTCACGTTAAAGTCCTCGTAATTTAACCATTCGTAAAGTCTAACCGTTGGTTAAATTTGGCGTTGCGTTTTACAATACTATTTTGATGTTCTCGTCAAGTTACGGACGGGTGCCTTCCATTAGTTCTTATCATTAAGCTTCTCGGAGCACTAGATTTGCTACAAAGCTTTTGATTGGCTTAATTTGAACCAATAGATTGTAAGTAACTATTAAGTGTCTTTAAAGTTATGGAGTTGTTAGGAAAACAGATTAAAGTATAATGCATGTTTATGTTGTTGTTTATAACACGTCATGTATTCAATAATCCATATTCATAGTGTCTCATAAGTTTCTATCCTAATAAATATGGGTATACCTACTCTGTTTATTTTAAACAGGCATGTTTTAACCCAATTTTTAAAGCTTCAAAATCTTAAGAGTAGAGTCATAGTCAATTTTTAAACACACAATTTAATATTCAATTAAAAACCACCCTTAATTAACCATGGACGTGCACTGGAGGGGAGAAAGTGAAGAAAAAAAACACGTCCCATATTAGCCATTCAGGCCTACACATAATAGCTTACAAGACTATAAAAAGATAGGTAGGCCTACAGCTATTGTCAATTATTACTATTAACTATTAACAGCAAGAAATGACAACTCCAAATTGCAAAGTGAAACCATTGAAAATAATGTACATATTTTTAATAGGAAAGAAGAGCCTGTAGGCCTAAGCCAAAATAGTTGTAATAAAAGGCAATACCAGAAATTAAAAACCTCTGCCCCATGTCGTACGACGACTTATAAATCACCCTCTCTACAAATTTGACCAAAAGAAATGGAGGCGTCCCAAATTAAACAGCTATATTAAATAGAAGGAATAAATTTAACATAGTTATTTTATTATTATCTTTGTGTTAAACTGGGAGTAATTTGTTCTTTAAAAAAAAAAATAGAAGTATTAGGGATTGAACACGAGCCGCTTGCTTGATAGTCTGACGCCGTATCGTGTTCGCCAAAGTGGTGCATAGTGAAAATAAGGAAAGTTAGCAATATAATACTACAAATCTATGATTAGATGATCATTAGTGAAACATATATTTAATTACTGGTGGACAATATTAATAGCAAGAGAATTCATAAATAACTGTCCAAAGTTTCTAAAAATAATAATATAACCTCACTTGAATAAAAACCAATTGCCATAAAACAATATGGCGGAATGTTTGTAAGTTAATGTGGACGTTAAAATGCTAACCAGAAGGTAGACCTCACGTTAACTTTACGAGCACTTTAACGAGGACGCTAGCTCTAACCAAACATTGTAAAATCCAAAGTAGTGGTTGTTATCGCTTAACCGCATGTTAAGCCCTAACGAATAGAATAACATGACATTGTAAGATTGGGCCTAAGTGTTTTTTATATTTAACCAGTCACATTAACAATAAAGAAATGTTTTGTGGTCAATACAAAACTATTTTTAATCAGTTGCTCTACTATGTTAAGATTTTACATAAATATGAAACAAAGGTGAGAACAGCAAATATCCTATGCCACTAGAGGTCAAAGTTATTGAAATTGCTAGCAATAGTAGACCAGCCGCTAAGACAGTTTGGTAGTCCTTCCCTCTTAGTTTTCTTTTGGGTTAGACTCTTAATGTTGTTAATACAGAGAGTTCTCTTATAACACATGTTTTTACTACACAATTTGGATATCAGGGCAATAGGAATTATTTTTATATAACGCAGTAACAAGACTACAAAATTACAAAACTACACAATTCCCTACGCGTAGTACCTTGTTTCTACCCAACTAATGCTGTAATTATGCCTGCCTCAGTCTGTTTACAGCTCGATCGCAATCACACAATTGTTTTCCTCTTTACAATTTATTCTGCTTCGTGCGATTAACATATTATTTCAGTATTTTAACATCTATTATCTGTTTAACAATAATTTTATGATAATGGTAATTGATAAAAAAAATCCCTTTTCTTTGTTTTTATCAATTCTCAATATTATACCATTCTTTTAATCTAGTCTTTAACATTATTTTGTACAAACAACATTATGTAGATAGTATATAACAAAAATGAACTATAAAATATGTAATTTTTCATATGTTTGTTCAGTATCTACTTCCCCCTAACCTTTATTTTCCTGTTTAACTAATGTTTTCTATAGCAAAATTTTTCGATAATGTGATGTTTTTCCAGAAAACAACTACAACTTTACTGTAGAGCTTTCTGTAGTATCAATTAGGGGTGGTCGGGCACCTGAAATTTCGGTCAATAAATTGGGCATCTAAAAATCCCAGAATGTCGGGCGAGTATTTTTTATGCCCATATTTCAATCAGGCGTCTCAAGAACTTGTTAAGTATATAATACCATGCTAGCACTAACCTATAATTCAAACTTTGAAAAAAAATAGTGTTTAACTGATATTCATTGTTGAATTATTTCAATTCAACCAATACTAAGCAAAGGTATTATTTTTTATTAATTCGCAAATCAATGTTTGCTTTCAACAAAATTACGATAACGTTTCTCATTCTACAACATAGTAAAATCAAGATTCCTATGATTTAATTTTCTCTGTCAATGCCAACAACATAACAAGTTCAACATTTCCAGATTGAAATATTTAGGCCCTATGCTTGCGAAAACTTAATTTAAATTAGCTTTCTTTACATTTATTTAATTTATTATAACTATCCAGATTTGTTAGGATATAAATAGAAAAGTAAGCATCAAATGAACATTAAATAGGAAACAACCATTTTGCTTCAATCAAACACGTTTTCGATTTATGTAAGTTCCAAGTTTCGTGCACACTGTATCCTTTCAATTTTTTAAATATTTATTTGCAGTTATGTAGTTAATAAAATATTTATTTGCAGTTATGTAGTTAATAAAATATAAATTGTGCTATAAAGTATATAAATACTATTTATTAAATATTAAATACTAAATAACATTCAATTTAACTTCATTTTTAATTTTTTTTTATTGTGCTCCATATTATCCATCCATATAGGCCTGTGACAAAGTTGTTTACAAAATGAAATGCCTGCCCGAATCTGTCCGTGTCCAACTGTAATTTTGTAATGCCCGCCTGATACACATATTTTCTGCCCGACCACCCCTAGTATCAATACTGACTAAAGGCTACCAATCTAAACCATATATATATATTAAGGATGCAAAACTTGATATTTTGATACCCTTAATTCTTATTAATATCAAAAGAATAGAGATTTTTTCTTAAGATCATGATTCTTGATAACTCAATTACTAGTCTCAAATTTAAATGACAAAATTCAGAATTAACTGATCTTTCATTGTCTCTCTATTATTTTATTTGTTGTTTTATAAAGGTTCCGACAAATTGTAAATGTAATCAACATGGCCTATTTGTTCTAGTGATCTTGAACACCCTTTGGCTTTTTTTTTAAATGTGCACACTTTTTATTTTATATGCTATACAATTACATTACTGTAACTGTGGTAATTGGAAGGAATAAGGAATCGAAATTTAAAATCGAAGAATCGAGACTAAAATTTATTAATTTGAACTAAGCATTATTTGAAATCATGGTTTAAATTAGAAGGGATACCCAGCACACTTACCTGGTAACAGAATCAGATGTTGACAGTCAACCTCGTAGTCCAATTTAAAACAAAAGCTTGCACCCTTAACCTTAAGAAGCTACCTGTGGTTGTGAAAGCTCATCTTTAAAAATCTTTTGTGTGTTTTACTATTTTATCCTTCAAGTTCTTCTCGGGTTATCACTTAGGTAAGTGTGCTGGCTACCCCTTTTAATTCGAACCATTAATCGAAATCGAGAAAAACAGGAATCATAACATTTCTAAAATATGTTTATGTGTGTGTGTATATGTATGATATATATAATACCTGAAGAGGTGAACTAATTCCACTGACGGCTGAGTCTGTGTCTGTAAAAGTAGTATGTTCGTCAGAACTATGTGAGCTAAGAGAAATAGAGTCAGGCGTTTGACGGAACTGCCAAGTTCCCCCAAGTGTAATCATGGGCCCATCTATCTCCGATCTGAAATATTAAAAACCAACACTGCCATAAACAGATGCCTTTGAAGTATAGACATTTCTGGTGTTGATATGACTGTGCACGGTTTTTTAAAATGTTGTTTACAGTGCAATATGTTAGAAAATGGTGTGTCCCTGCAAAGATAAATTTCTTATCTAAACAAAGTTTAAAGTTTGGATAACGTGGTTCTATTGCAAAAGATTTTTCCTTCTAGAAGCATTAAAATGCATTTGTAAAACAAACTTTGCACCTATTTTTAATAAAGCATTAGTCCAACACTTTAACTTAGTTGCATGACTGTCTACCGAGTTAAGGGTCTCGGGTTTGGTTTCTGGCATATCTGAAAGATTGATCGTCGATTAAATTAAGGCTTTCTTTTTCACAGTGATTATTTAACAGCCGGAGGACTGGATGCTGTGTTGGTTCTAGAACTGTGTTACTGTATCATGTCTATTGCTATACAGTAAGGATGCATTTGTTTTATTTTTTAATTCACCACGTTCTACTACTTGTTCAGGTTATACGCATATATAATAATTGCTCAAATAGGGTAGGGATGAGGAAGCAAGCATTTAAGGGTAAGGGGTGAGCACCCAAACCTCTCCATCATCAGCAAACCAGACTATATGAGCTTGACATTTAGTCTACATGCATATCAGTGTGGGTTTTAGCTACTAAAGATTCTACAGTATTCTTTGAGAATGTATCTTAAAAATCAGACACTTCCCCCTCTTGAGGTTTTTTTTTTAAGATTGTGTTCAAATACCATTTTTTGGGATAAGTTCAAACACAGAAGGCAGGATATGTGTGGTGGTGTTAGTAGCAGGCTAGAGTTAACTATGTAGGCTAGACCTAAAGCATGAAAAGAAAAATTCTTCTTTTTTTTAGAAAAATAGATGGTTAAAATTATTTGGATAAGACCAAAGCTTATTAAAACTACTACAGTGGATGTCATCGCTTATGGAACTGCATGGTTACTATTGAAAAAACGCGTTGTCATTCTCTCCTTTTTGTGTGGTAAATCTCCCCTCAACTATAAGACAAGTCTCGCAACGCTGTTTTATTCGAGGTTGCCAGTAGCTCCTTTTTACCCCAGCACACCACCTTCCAACATAACTGAGAGTGAGGAGATTTGGCAACAGTTGACTGAGAGAGAGAGCGAAGATAAAGCTTTTCTCTACAAGACAAGCAGTTCCCTAAGCAATGAAATTGGGTATAGTTATATTAGAGTTCGTTTCCAACCAGATTTTCAAATAAAATAAAATAATGCATCACGGTAAGAGGCTTGCATGTTCCACTGACCTTGAAATCTCATTGCTGTTACTGCCAATTGCACAATGTTGTGGGGGTTTCACATCATTTGCCGCTGGAGTGAGAATAACTTGCACCTGACTAGGGGGTTCTTTACCAGATGATGATGTAGATTCTGCCAACTGTTCAGAGTGAGATTCCCTGGTTTCATCGATAGTATAACCAGACTGGAACCAGAAAGTAGGGAAATTTATAAATGATACTGATAGGTAAGTAAATAGGTACTCAATTTAAGCTAGATACATATTTACAAATAAACACATGATGCAATGTTTATTAAAAGTATTATCACATCATAACTTAACAATTGATAAGCAATTAAGAATGTTCAAAGAGGGTTTTGAATTACTTTTAATATTTAAATTTGTTAAGAAAACCATTTCTGCTCTAAGGAAGCTTTAGTTCTAAAATAAACATTGTTAGAAACCTTTTCCAGTACTTTAAATGTTAGATAAAAAATTGATAGTAAAATGCTATCGTTGATGAGCAATAAATAATATGTTTTGTTACGGATGGTAGAATGTACAGGATTAAAAGAAAGTACAAAATAAATGGGAACAAACAAAATATGGCTTTCACAATGAAAAGAAGAACAAAGTTCCTACTTTACATGGAGCATAAAACAAAACCTACCTCAAAAAGTGAAAAAAGGTTTTTCTTAAAGAGAGATTTATTATCACAGCCAAATTTCATTTGTCTTTATTTTGTGATCTTTGGTTTCCTCTATTTAAGAAAGTGTGTTTTGTGTTTTGAGCATCCTCCTGATGAGTTCTGATAGAATAAAACCTAGGTGGTGGAATCGATCAATGCCAGTAACAATCAGTTTTCTTCAAGAGGCAGCCAATATGATTTTGTCCAGTGGCAGTATTGCTGGGATCTTGATCAACTTAACGTTCAATTAACGTTCACATAACTTTCATGTTACGTAATGTAACATTATTATTACTATTATTATCACGTCTTACTACCCATTCGGGTTATACGCACTTACGCTAATGTGCAATGGTAGGGTGATTGTGAGACGAAATGGAGGACCTACAGTTTAACGTGGGATCCGAACCACGGTGGAGGCCTGGCATTCCTCACATTCACAAGTTGTGATTAATACACGTCTTGTCAGAGGTAAAGGAAGAGTTTGGCAATCAGATAAATTTGTGCCAGGACCGAGGATTGAACCCCGGACTCTCAACACAAAAGTCCGACACCTTACCCCTAGACCACCAGGTCACCGTAATGTAACAGTTATCCTAATATTTTTAAATGGAACCCAAAACATGACACATTTAACTTAATGTTTAGTTGAATTAAGAGTTGTCGAAGGGAGAAGTGAAGGGTTGTACGTGTTTTAGTTAGCCAATCATGTTGTGAGCCACGTCAACAGGGCTATTTAATACTTTGTTTGCTTATGGTATGTAGACGACATCTGTGGTATAATAATAATAATATTATTTAGCACCGCGTCTTACTACCCATTCGGGTTATACGCTTAAGTACTAATTACGCTAATGGATTGGGAATTAGTAGGTTGAATTTAGAGGAAGAGAACCCGCATTTGCGTGGAGGGAGAGTGGAAAACCATTTAGGAACCACCACCCCACCCCCAGTTAACCCGACCGAGACTCGAACCTCGATCTCCCCGTCCTCGGCGGTCGGGCTCAACACGACTGGCGCGTTAGCCAACTACGCCACCGAGGCGGGTATCTATAGTATAGTTTCTCTGCGTCTTGCAAACTTTACTAGCCTCTTGTTACACTTAATTTTGTACATACAGAAACCTGCGATTGCAAGTAGTCCACATGTAGACTAATCAGTCGTAAATGATTTGAGTTTCATTTTAGTGAACAATATGTTTTCAAACAGTCCTAAATCATTGTCTGTGTTTGGCTCGAGTTGCTACAAGAATCCTGATCACACACTAGTTTCTTTGCATTAAGTGAACATTGAGTGAACCTTAAGTGAATGTTATGTTACATGACCGTTATGTTATGTGAACGTTAAGTTGATCGTGATCCCAGCATATTGTAAAATGTGAACTGTATTCTTGTGTTCATTGTAAAAACCATATTGTGTTTGTTCCCTTGTATGTGTTATTCCTTTTTTCCTGTATAAAAAATGTACCTATCTCAAAAATAGAGGTGTTCCTTAAAGAAGAAAATTAAGTGTATTTACTAGAGGTTTCTTCCAATCAAAAGCATTCTATAGCCCATTTATCACAGAGCTTCAACAAAGAGGTATGGGGTCTAATAATCTTGATAAGTTCATGGTTCTATGTTGTAAACGTACAAGATTAAAAACACTAATCAAATAGTTTACCTCAAAAAACTTGACAAATACTGCAGAAGTAAATAGTGGAGTGTGTTCACTGACAAACTCGAGCAAGGATAGGGCACATTTTCTTCTTTCTTCGATTACTTCATCCTCAAATCTGAGGAGGAAGAATAAATTAATTAGCTTTTGTCCAAATATTTAGTAGAAGCCTATATAAGAATGGGAGGTGGGAATATCAAGTTATGTAGAGGAATCTATCTCATAAATAATCCATAGGATTAACTTATTCTTGAGTTGGGCGTTTTTTGTTGTGTTTAGTTAAATTAATGTGAATGTATTTTATTTAAAATTAATAAATATATTTGAATCGAAATACAGTTTATATTATTACTATTTGTACCAGTACCTATATTTATTATTATCTTCAATGTTGTGTGCTGAAAATATGATCAAGAATTGTTTTAATATTCCTGAGAAGGTGCAATAAGAAAACCAAATTGAGTAGAGTTTAGGCCCCTTAAAATGTAGCTTATTTAGTTGCTATTTTAGCACCGCCTCTTACAACCCATTCGGGTTATACAGCTAAGATTTTGACCTACTAATCACACTAATGTGTTAGAGACTAGGAAGGTTTAATTTAGAGGAAGTTCACTCGCATTTGTGTGGAAGAAGAGTGAAAAAACATTTAGATAAAACCACCCTCAGTGCACCCGACAGGGATCAAACCCCGATCTCCCTGTCTTTGGCAGTCTCTAGTCTCTTATATGAGAGTAGCGCCTTAGACTATGCGGCCACCAGAGCGGGTCCAAATTAGTTAATGATAAAGAAAATCATAATATATTATGTTTACTTGACTTTAGCTGATCGAGTGACTTAGATTGTGTTATAGACTTAATCTGAAAAATCATAGTGTTAACACAAGTAGCCTTGTTCACTTCACAAAAAGAATAAGTTAAGCCCAAACCTTTATTTTTACAGGAAGCTCACTTTTTACCACCAACACTGATTGAGAGTCACTAAATGAATTAAAGAATGTAAAGGGGCAATTAACTAGATGAGAATTTCAAGCACAGTTTTTGAGAGAGTTTTGAGAGGGTGCGTGAAAAAATAGCGGACAGATTTGGGGTGTGCAATCTGGCCCCATGCCAGGTAGAGAGGTTGCATGGACCCGATATTTTCATTGCAACAACTGATTAAGAAGTGTCTGGCAGTAAGGATGAAAGTGTATTATGCATTTGTTGATCTGGAGAAAGTGTGTGATCGTAGGAATAGGAGTAGGCCCTATGATATGGAATGTTCTGAGATAATGGTGTGGATGCATGGTTAGTAAATGCAATCATGGTGGTGTATAATGGAAGCAAAGCATGTGTTAGGGTGGATGGTGCTTTGAGTGAATGGTTTTACATTTAACAGAGTGTTAGACAAGATTGTGTTAGTTATGTATCTGTGGTTGTTTAATGTATTAATGGATAAATATATGTGGGAGGCTTGTGAGGACGCAGTTAGTGTACAAATGGATAATATGAATGTGAGAGTGCTGCTATATGCAGATGATGCCGTATTAATGACTGAGAATGAAAGTGACTTGTAGAGTATATTAAATCATTTAAATGTGGTGACAGGAAGAATGGATCAGGTACAACTGTCTCCTAAACTTAGATGATAGTTTTTGATTTAGAGGATCAGGAAATGATTGTCAGCTTAGTATACATGGAAAACTGTTAGAACAAATGAATGGGGTGACCTGGCGATCTAGGAGTAAGGTGTCAAGACTTCTATGCTAGGGGTCCGGGGTTCAATCCTCGGTCCCGGCACAGATTTATCTGATTGCCAAACCCTTCCTTCACCTCTGACAAGACGTGTATTAATCACATCTTGTGAATGTGAGGAATGCCAGGCCTCCACCGTGGTTCAGATCCCACGTTAAACTGTAGGTCCTCCATTTCATCTCACAATCACCTTACCATTAGACATTAGTGTACATGCGTACAACCCAAAGGGGTAGTAAGATGTGGTGCTAATAATAATAAGTGAATGATATTGTGTATCTAGACATAATTATCTGTAAAAATGGAAAGATATATGGTTAAATCGACAGACGGGTGAATGCATTTTTGAGAGTATTGGTAGTTGGAAGTATGTGGACTATTGCAAAGAATGAAGAGATATTGAAAGAGGCAAATATGGCAGTATATAAAAGTGTGTTAATGGCAATGTTGTTCTATGGATGTTAAGCATGGGTTTGAATGAGAAATCTTGGAAATGTATGTGGAAAAACTTGTTTGGACATTCAGTAATGAACGTGTGCTGAAGGGGTGCTTGAAAGTGAATCCAATAGGTAACTGTGAAAGAGGAGTCTTACATTGGTTTGGGCATGTTGAGAGGATGAGTGTGGATCGAGTGACGAAGTAAATACATGAAGGTAAAATGTGTGGATTAAAAGAAAAGTGTAGACCATGTAAGACAGACAAATTTGTGTAAAAGAGAAGCATTAAGAGTTTTAAGAATAAAACAGCATGTATAACTCGGTGTATGGATGTTGGAGTTATGGGAGTATGCAAGGATAGGGAAGTGTGGAAACAGTTATAAAGGATGGGTTAGGTATGGAGTTGTATTTTTAGTTATATGCAGAGTTTCTTGCCTACCCTGTAAGGGAGCAGCATGATTGGTTGTATGTAATATCCTATACCTATGGCCAGCTTTTTTTTTTGTACATATATACATACATACCTAATCACGTCATTTCCCTATGGAGTAGATAAACTGTGAATATATCTCCAAAAAAACTTCGTACTTAATTCATCCCCACTAACTTTCTCCACACTTCCCTATATTTGCATACTCCCTTCACTTCAACGACATCCATACACAGAGTCATACATGCTCTTTTATTATCAAAACTTTTAATGTTTCTCTTTTTCACACATTTTTCTAGAACATTTGTCCATATCTTACATGACCTACTCCTTCCTTTTGATCCACACACTCTACCTTCATATATCTGCTCCATCACTCAATTCACACTCATCCTCTTTTTCACATATTCATCCACAACATCTTACATGGCCTACCCCTTCTTTTTCATACATACACTCTACCTTCATATATTTGTTTTGTCATTCGATCCACTCTCATCCTTTCAATATGTCGAAGCCACTGTAAGACACTTCTTTCACAATGACCTATTGGATTCCCTTTCAAAGAAAGGGCTAGGTATAAAAGTGTTTAGTAAATGAAAATCTTTTATTTTCACTCCTTTTTTAAGAGAAACTGTAGCCTAACCATTCTTGACCAGAGCTATTTTCAAAATATAAACTTGAATTGTGTTAATATTTTAACGTAATTCTCTTTTATGTGTCAAGTGTAGTTATGATAATTTTGTCTGATAGGCCTACAGTGGTGCTATTTTTGTGAAAATATGGTTTTTCAAAAATAAATTGTTTGCGTACTAGACCCATCTACTCTTATGATGGGTACTATCCAATACTTTATAGTTTTACTTAGGCCTAATTTATAAAAGTAGGAGTTAAAAGAGGCAAATTATACATTTCTTAATCCTACCTGCCAAAAAATTTAGCTTTTGCAAAGTGTGGAAACTGATCTTGGAGATGCAGATTTTTATGTTTCTGTTTCAAATCACGGTGAAGTTTTTTGAAGTCGTTATATCTTTTCCATACAGTTATTCTAGTGACAGCTTCGGGTGATGGCTTGGGAAACACCTGAAATATGGATTTGCCAATAAATGTAACATGTGCTACGATTCATATAAACAAAATCTCCAAAGACTTTCAACAGATAGCCCCACACAAAATAATGGTAGATTCAAACTATCGGACTAAGAATAATTATGTAGGTATTCACCGGCGAGTGTATGTTGTTTAGCTTATTGATTTGCATTGAAAGTTTTAAGCGCCAGTGATTAAACAAGCTAATTAATCAACACGAGAATAAATATACTTACAATAGACGTTACTTTATATACTGTAAATCCCTTAATGTGTCTTTTTGGATCAGACACAACAAATCGTCTAACCCAATTGTCAGCTTTGGGCGGAGACATAGTCAAGACTTAAACTTGTATAACATTGTAATTGCACCGCATGTCTTCTAACAGTAGTTAATTATATATTCTTATGTTTTAATCGTTATGGTATGATTATTCCTATTAAAATGCCAAATCGTTAATTATCATTTAAAATAAAATAATAACTCTTGTATCATCCTGGAGTTAATTTATTAGCATAGAATGTAGATAAACAAATCTTATGTCAACCTAAAACTCGGTTACATACATGCCAACCTAGAATAATAATTCGGGAAATTTTGTAATATAAAATTAGAACTGAAAGATCAATTAGGTCTTGAAACTAAGTTTTCCTAAAATATTCTTATTAAAAACTACACATTAAATAGATGGATATAAAAATAATGGTTGGCTACTGTGTGAATAGATCTTTGTGCTCAGTGTAAAACAACAAACTAAGTAAGTAAATTTGTTTCATGCATTTCTGGCTCAATGGAATGAAAACTCATTTTTTATGTAGATCAGTGTCAAAGTTTTTAGAGTATAAGTTTGATTCGTTCCCTATAATACCGGTCTGCAGTCAGCTTTTCCCAAGCACGCAGCGCTGCTGTGACGTCAGCTTGTGGCCTCCACTTGACTAAAGCCTACTTGCTTAAGTTCAGTATTACACGTGGTCACGCGGTGTCACGTTTGTTATTCACTTCTTATTTATGTCAAGTATTCAAATTCACTGTGAATAGTAAATGTTTGTGTGTTTATTGTAACCTTAATGATTATTTATGCGTGAGCCGTGAAGTGTTACAAAAAGTATTGTAGTGCTACTAGAAAATTCCGGGAAAGTATTGTACCATTCCCGTGTACAATAGTAGCCGTAAGATAACTAAGGGTCCTGGTGTTATATAGCACAACTTTCCTAAATATCCTCGTGCCAGACGAAGATGGATTCACCTTTGTAAACGTGGTAGAAAATGGAATCCTGATTTGTGTTCTATTTACTGAGAATATTTTTTACCTGATGATTATGAACGCGACCTTCAGGCCGAACTGCTGAACTTGCTTAAGAAAAAGAAATTAAAATCGTCTCCTGTTTCCTCTCTTAAACTAAGCATTGCACCTCATTGTCTTGTCTTCAAAAATGTAATCCAAGTGGAAAATACTACTCGTGAAGCTAGGCATGAAAATAGATTTAAAAAACAAATAGTAAGTGCTATACTATCTTCTATAGATATGCAGAGAAAGGAAACCTAAGTAAAGGGTGTAGTTAATTGTGTCTCTAAAAACCTAAGCAACGAAACAAGTAGAACCAATGGGAATAAGACTGAAATGATGGAAAAATATCTTGAATTACAAAAGGAAAACCAAATATTGAAATCCAAACTAGTGAAACAACAAAGTGTGTTGAAACTAAAATATTTGGAAATTTGTAGGCTCAGGAGCAAACTTTTTCTCTGAAAAAAAAAACAAAGTTCCGAATTAGTTGAAGAATCAAAATTCGAGGAAAACTAGGTACTGTCAGTTGGATTTATTGCTTTGTAGTAACGTATGTGTATTTATAACAACGAAATGTCATTATCCACTACCAGGTTTGTTGATTATTAAAAAAAATGGGGCTCTACCCTTTGTATCCTTCAAGGATTTCTAGAAGACGTGATGCGCATGCTGAAGATAGCCAGGAAAAATAAAGAAACACATGAAGAAGTATAAGTTCTTCAATATAACGAAATGAAGATAAATAAGGATACGAGTATGATCCAAGGTTCAATTAAATTTTAGGTCCCTACAGAAAATGCAAGTAATAATGGTGAGAGGGCAGTTTTCTAACTGGAAGCAACCACCCATATTTGATTTTTTGACGTTGACTTCAAAATAACATCTTAAATATTGAATACTGCTATTATAAAACTAACTTGTTCATTAATGACTACACAAATTCCAAAATACTCTGTAATAAGCAAGTAAGGATGTTATTAACACGCTACATTATAATTTCATTTGAAGTAATGAAATATATAATAACAATAACCCATGTAATAAATAAATAATAACAATAATGGTTTCATCTAGTATGAGTGATAATGTGTGTAGGAAAAATAGCCTAAAGCAGCCGCAAGCCTACTACGCTTCTAGCTCTCGGCACGCAGAATTGAGTTATCGTACCGCCGGCTTAATAATATTATCTCTGCAAAACCAACCGTCGAATGAGGAAAAAAAAAAGTTAAATAAAAGATTAACTTCAGACTATTATCTAAAACTTTCCCACTGACAAAAACTGAAAAATAAAAAAATTCCTAGCATAGTACTTTTCTCAGGTCATACAGTTTCATTGTATTTTTTTAAATGTATGAATAATATTATTGTATTCTTAAAATAAAATAAAAATGACTGTTGTAATCGACCAATTGTGCTGAATCAGTACAAATAAAAACCACTATATTTGAGGTGTCGCACAGCCGTGTAGGGCGATGTATTTAAACGCGCTACACTGAGAAGTTTATACGGTTGTGCGCAGTGGAGTGGCTCTGGTGACGGATCTACGTCATCAGCTTCCGCAAAGTGAACCATAAAACTGACTGAACTGGCCAACCTTGTACTCTAGAAACCTTGGATCAGTGTAGCTTAAATACAGTGAGATTATAATATTTGGTGTAACCCCAACCGAAGTAGATGCTGTATACTGTGATAGGGTGTCATGAAATCTCGTTCATCTTTGAAAGATGGAAGAGGGTAGCGTGAGAGAAAACATTAATTTTTTTTAACATTCTCCAAAGTTGTATTCGAGATCATTGGTACTTAATTGTCAAACTTTCCATCTAGTGCTGACATGGTGAAATAGTTTTTAAGTCTCTAAGAAATTTGGTGTTTAATCCGTACCACCTCACAATTAACACAACTTCTCTATGAACACAAAACATCAATAGAAATAGTTAAAAGTTTTGCATTCTTTGTATCAAAATAATAACCGAAAAAGTAGGCACTTAAAAACCAAAAAGTAAGCACGCTAGTAGTGGCGCTCTAACTTGGATGTTTTGTTGCAATTAATACCAAGATAAAAAGCTTAAGTTCACTATTTAAGTTACAAAACTAAATTAACTTACTCAAAACCTTTTTTAACTGAAAAAGTAGCTAAAAATAAGATACAAACGCAGACACGCTAATAGTGGCACTCTTACGTGGAGGCATTGTTGCAATGAACACCTCAATAAAGAGATTTAAGTTGTCTATCTAAAAAGCAAAACTAAAGTAAATTGAAAGGAGCACTTTATAGTAAGCACCTTATCACACCAAACAAATAATGGGCTGTTTGATTAGTACCCAAACGTTAGCAAGAATTTTATTGGTAGCGCCACTGCATCCACTACATCCGACATCTTTAAATGATGGGGAAAGAATGAAACAGACTCGACGAGCTTAAATAAATATAAAAGTTTCGTAGCTATATTGTTTAAATGGCTGAAGTGTGCATTCGTAGAGCTTTAAAATAGGCCTACAACTAAAATAACAAATTGTCCACACCGGAAATTTGGAATGCTGCGCTATAGAGAATGATCATAAGAAATTAGATGACAACATAAATTGTGAGATTTTAAACTCGAAAATAGCAACTTTACGGAATGAAATTACGATTTCGAGTAAATCATGGTGAGATTGGCCGTTGTGAAATAATCTCGCAATATCTCGGGGATAGGCTCGAAGTGATTTATGCGCGTACGGAAATTTTAGAAGAAATCCGAACCAGCCCCCTCCCTCATTCTCTTTCCAGCTACTTGAATCAAATGTCATGATTTTTACCAGCACGCAATAACTGCGACGTATGTTTACTGCCTAAACCTGTGTTTTTTTTCGACACTGCTTCGCCTGCTAATGAGATAGCAGGATGTACATATTAGTATTGCAAAATTAAAAGTCCAATCTCGATCCAATATGTAGGCTACGTACTTATTGAGTTTACCGGTAACAAATAACCAGGCAGCAAAATTTAAGAAAAAAAAAAGATAATTTGGTCTTCTTATCGTGTGTACTACCCAGAAAAAATATAAACTTCATTAAAATTCTAATGTTTACACAGACCTTAGGGTAACCACTCATGTATATGCATCTAAGTATCAGTACTAAAACAATATGATAAAAATAAATCTAATGATAAATATACACACGATCGTCCAGAGCCGTACCAAGAAGGAGTGTTCTAGATGTTTAAATTCCTCCTCATATTTTCAAAAGAAATAATAATAATAATAATAATAATAATAATAATAATAATAATAATGGTTTGTATTATTCCTTCTAAAACATAGGCTAGCACCTCCAACCCTACTTATGTTTTAAAATGTTAAAATTATTTCAAGAATGATTTAATGTTAAAAAAAATTGTTGCCATATCCTGTTGGAGGACTCCCCATGAGCCAATTAAGATAGGAGCCCCCCTTTCCCCTAAAAAAAATATGGTTATTGATCAAAAATTATCCTTTCGTCTCAGTATTTTGTTTAACCTTTAAACTGTGTAAGCCCAAAGACTAGGATACGGTGCTACCACTATTCAAGTCAAATTTTCGAAATGATTATCCAGATACGTGCTATTTTTATTAAATGCGTTTTATTTATATAAATTATTAGCAGAGGTAACCGGGAAACGCTTTTCTTTGCTTCAAACCCACTTCAATGGTCGCATAGTCTAAGGTGTCACTGCTGCAATAGATTATAATGCCGATGACGGGGATATTGTGGTGGACTGAAGGTGGTTTTACCTAAATTGTTTCCCCCACTCTCTATACGCCCTTTAAGTTCAACTTTGACGTAATTAATTAGCCCGAACGGTAAGTAAGACGTGGTGCTAAATATTTATATTTATATGTATCTTTGCTTCAAACAAACGGAAAAAAAATCTCTTTATTGTATTTCTTCCGACTCAGTTTTTAATAGATTTTAAAAAATTAAATAAAAAATTTTAAATTCCATCTCCTAGGTGCACATCATTGTGCACAGGGGCTTCTAATTGTAAAATTTCAGCCCTTTTCGTGCGACACAATGCTCATGACAGACAGACAGACAAACAAACGCTTCATTTTACTAATATACATTACAACTAATAACACCAACAGTTGTTAAATGTATTCCATTGATATAACCCTAATAAATACTGCATTTTAATCAAAACAATCCTTATATTAGATCTTGCTCAGATATGACACACAAGTCTAGTTGTCCTTTTTCTTTTTCCTGCGACTGCCACGGCTAGATACGACGCTGGTACTTCGCAAGTCCAAGGACGTCGCACCCCCATGTGTCGTCTCGTATATGAGCTTTTGGGCAGCTATGGCGGCTAACCTTTAACAGACAGTGTGGCACAAGTTATATTACATTATAATATCGTATTGTGGTACTACATCCATTGTAATAAAATCCACAAGCACAATTAGTGTATGGCATGTTTAGACTTTCTTTGGCAACATTTATTTGTAGGGGAAACTACTCTAGCATCAGCTGGTTTTGATATTCTTTTGATCAAAAGAGGTATTTTAAATAGTAATTTATTCACAGTAGAAGATGAAATAGTCTGTCTTTAAAATGTCCACTATGTGTGAGTGGGTTAGCTATTAATGAACACGGCTTAAACAAGGTTATCAAACAAAGTATCTAATAGCAGATGACTTAAATATCGAATTTTAACTTTTTCCTCTCCTTTGTATTACAATTTTTAGCAAAATAGGTAAAAGAAAAACCCTCTAATGCCCTTATTAAAAACTATAAAACTAATAACTAGATAGGTATACTAAAAACAAACTATAGAATAAATTTTAATTATATTGTATTTCATTTGTAAGAATATTAAAGGAAAACATATTTAATACCTACATCAAATAGTGTTTTTTTAACACAAAGAAAAAACTATTAAATTGATTAGACTGATATAATGAATTATATGTGTTTGGCTTGAATATTTTGCTAGTATGTTTGTTTTAAATATAAAAGTTAAAATCACTAAATTAGTCATTAATACGATTAATATAAATCTTAAGGACGTTATCATCGTCATAATATAACTTCTATTCTGTTGTTATCCAATCATCTTAAAGCATACTTTAACGCTTAATTCACACGTTCACCATAAAGAGACAGAAGAATCTGCTTGAATGTAACTTAGACATGTGTTTTGACACTTTGCAACGCAAACTAGAAAAGTCTGATTTTCTAAACCAAGACACAAATCATTACAAATCAACACGCTCACGTTAAATTTAAAGCATGATTGTTATTTAATCTTTTTCAACAAATATTTGACGCAGCGGTAGAATTGTCTCTAGTTAAACAGCGCTTGCGCAATGAATGGAGTGCATTGGTTGTGAACGATGATGATTCCCGCGAAAATATAGTTGTAGTAGAGAGCGTCTAGTGGACAGAGAGACTATCACTGAAATACCGGTATTAATATTAGCAGAGATTTCATCACGTGACCCACTATAAATTCTGATCTTGTTTCTCAGTAAGCGTGTAGATCGACAGTAGCTCTTAATTTATTTGTGCATAAACTATACTCACCTGGCGTTCCTGTCAGCTTCCTTACGGCTTCCGCACTCCTCCACAAGCAGCAGTACCTCGTAGAACTCTAGGAACGTGAGGGGGTACTCCATATCCACGATTATCCCCTGTTCGCCTTTGATGCCAGGACACAGCTGAGTAAGGCAGGTCACCACCTGTGAGGGTCCCACTCCTAGCCTGGGCCCCTCCTGAGGACGGTGTGGGCTGGAGCCCCCGGGCAGATACATCAGCTCCCCGCCCACAGCTACTGCATTACTGCCACAAGGGGGTGACGATTCCGGGAGAGGAGGAGCGTTTCGCAGCCCACATGCGTACCTGAGGAACTGTCGGGCTGACAGAGGTTCGCCCAAGCTCTTGTAAAGCAGGTACACGGCGGTCAGGGGTAGGACGTCCCGATTACCAAACAATACTGAACCTGCACGCAACAACTCTAGTCTGCAAAAGACTTTCCAGCTGTGATGTAACCGGTTTGATAGTAACATTCAAGAGATATCATTTCAAGCATCAAAGTACACATTTGTTCATAAAAAGAGAGAATACTTTGATGTCGCCGAATATTAAACGATAATTCTAGAGGAGAAATCATCTTAGTTATAATAAACCACGCCACCGCCTTAAGTTGGATGCTCATTCATGATATGTGTTTTATTTTATATAAAGTGCATGAATACGCACTTATAGGGAACTTAGAATTGAAACGTATCACACCTGCGCTTTACTTGCAACATAAATAGCGCAACTAAATGTTAAACCAAATTTTGGGCCAAAGTCATAATTATAGAGTGTGGTCAGCGTCTAAGTAAAAAGGCTGCCACGACCCTTTACCAATCCTAGGCAACTTGTACCCTCCATTTATCTTGGAAGGTAGCTAGCTTAACTAACTATGGTATATCTTATAATATTTGGTCATAGTGTGATCAGTCAAGGTAAGACTACCACCTTTCAGGTTAAATGGAGTGTACATAATAAAATTTCCAGTTTTCCGAAAATAATTACCTAGGTGCTCTAAGTGATGGTAGCTATAGCACATTATTTAAATTTTACCTGTATGATTGTACGCATGAGGCATGATGTCGTCCATCACTAGCTTGTAAAGGGCCGATCCCAGCACTCCCCTCGTGTCTAGATATCCCACACCTTGGCTGGCGTACAGGACCCACGACACGTCCAGCAAACTGTGCAGGAACTGCCAGAAATGCAGTAATTCTAGCGGATGGTGCGGAAACTCGATTAGAGCTATCGGGTTTTTCGCTGGAGGGAAATCGAAAGGAAAACTCTTGAGGACTGTGTGAACTGACGCCTATAATCAGGGCCGTAACTACCACCAGGGCAGTGGGGCAGCGCCCCAGAACCCCCGAGCGAGAAGGGATTTAAAAAAAAATTGAATGAAAGCAGACCAAAGCTTTACTCAAACGCATATCATCTCAATATATTTAACTCTCGCTGTTTTTCAAAGTGTATTGTAATACTATTGTATTTTGTATGTGATTGCATTCGTCCAATGTAATTGTAAAGAATAATTTGCAATTTAACTTTATAAATATTTTATCTTATGGCTGTTATGTGGGGAGGGCATTTTATGCGTTTGGAAATCCCGCATTTTTGAAGAAGTGGTTTTATATTTTTAAATATGGTTTTCACACAACTGTAGGCGAAAGCTATCAACAGGTCCCTATCTAGCTATAAGTTTAAATTTTAAGTTTAAATATCTTTTTAAAAATTCAACTACGCTTTACACCAATATTTGTACTTCTGAGATTAAAGTAAAAGAGAGATACCTAAAACAAACCATCCTCTATCAAATAAAGTCATGTTTTGATAGGGTCACAACAGAAAATTTGAAGAAAATGCGAGATTGTTTTTTAAGATTTTATATAAGTTAACAGACTTTTTCTAAAAAACTTTAAATTTAAAGTTTGAACTCTTTAACTGGTCAAAACTTAAGCCTAAATTTTGTTTAAAACCATTTTAAGAAATATCAAACCACTTCGTAAATAATCCAGAATTTTGAAACAGTTGCAACTCTTTCAATGATCCCCCATCTAACACCCTTAAGGCTACCGCTTACCTCAGTCATATTCCATGATTTTATATTAAATTCAGTACTAACCTCACCGGATCAAAAACATCCAATAACTAACAACACATATCAACAAGGGTTATTAAAAGAAAGTGGGAATGTGGGATTTAGAGGTTGGAAGGAAAGAATAAAAAAAGGGGGGCCCCAAAGCCTCTAGCTACGGCCCTGCTTATAATTAACATGAGGCTACAAAATACTAAAAGCTATGTTCTGGTAACACAAACATCTAACTACAATAATGGTTTTGTGTAAAGAATTTGTTTATTTGTTGTTTGAAGGTAAACATGTCTTATCTCAAATTATTTGGAGGGAAAACTAGCATAAATAATATTAATTAGAATGTGAGCTAGAAGTCTTATTTATATTCGAAATATGTAAATTAATCTTGGAGTTGTAGGTCTAGAGTTTAATTCCAACACTGGCTACCCGTAATTTGTTTAGCCTTAAGGAACATTTTGAGGAATAAAAAGGTTTAAAAACATTCATAAACACTAGCTTGGAAATAAAATTGAAGATCATCCCCATTATTTAAATGTGTATTAGTGCGCTTAGCTCCGTCCTTCAAACCAAGGCCTTCTTCTCTTATTAGGTACAATGGCGAAGGTGTTTATACAATGTAGTTCCTTATTTTTGACTATGTGACTAGTAGAATATTACTTTAAAATCAATTATTCTAATTTTATTCCCGTAAATAAGAAAGCAAAAAAAGTACTAAATAGTCAATACACTTTTTAAAAAAAAGCTTATGTGCTAAAATACTACTGCCAAATTTACTATTCGTTTGGTCAACACTTGCAGGTAAATTTAGCTGATAGATAATGCTTTTTATCATAACTAAGTTTACAGGCATAGTTATTAACTACTTCGTCAACGTGGTACAGAATTAGGAGGATAAATAATTAGAGCTACCCAATGGACCTTACATAAATAAATCCCGGGAATGTCCCGTTATCATAAATCCAATTTATTGTTCTTCAAGTTGGTTCCTCTTGGCTCATTAACTCACCCAACATCTTATCCAGCTGTACGAGGGAGACGCCCTTGCCCTTGGTGTGTATACCACAGTCTCTGTAGAGCTGCCACAGCATGAGTCGCACCAGCGCTGTGCTAAAGTTGGGTTGCTCGTCGCAGGCTACTTGACTGTACCGCGTGTAAACCTGATGGAGGTACAACACGTTCGCCGAGATGGCGTGATCCAACCATTTCTCCTCAAATTCCCTCTCACTTACACCCTCCATATCATGAACATAGCAACCCCCGCTATATGTCAGTTCTTTATCTGAATCTTCGTCATCATAAGCTTTTCCAGAAAACTCACACGACTGATTACAAGGCCTAACTTTCCCAAAGCTCTCCCAGCGGTCAAGGTGATACGATATGTCTATCTTGTGGCACGAAGCGTGGATAGGAATCGATCTAGTATCGAAAAGATATTTATCCTCCGAAGCGGCGTTAGAAATGGTTTTTTTATGTGGTTGATCCTTTTTATCTGACGCGATTGTAATGTCATGTGTGGATGCTTTTTTCGCCAATGTCTTTTGCAAAGATGTTGCTTTCGTTTCTTTTGTGAACTTCTTTCTCGGTTTTTTAACCTCCGCAGATGGTTTAACCTCGTCTGTATCCTTCGGCAAGTTGCTGCTCTCCTTATTTACGAGGTGATCGTCTTGGAACAGGTTGTCACTTCTTAGGACATGCCCGTTGCCACAGATGAGAGATCCAGCTCCGTGTTTCAGGTCATCCTTCCAGTGACCCTGTATACTGGCAGCACCTCCCACCTCCAGCACCCCGGGGCCATTGCGTTTGCCATTTATCCAGCTTCCTCGGTAGATGTTCTCAACGGGGAACACCAGCTGCTTATTCAGAAAGGCATCCCACGTGTATTCGCCGTAGCCTTCCATTAAGCCAGCCCTCCAATCTCCTCGGTAAAGCTGAGGGAATTAAATTTAAAATATAAGTATGATTATTTCAGTTAACACAGAATTTGCTAATTTTTAGCCTAATATTTCCTATATAATTTTATTATAAAATATGTGAACTATAATATTGTTTACATACAAAAATGAAATAAGTCCTTTGAATTAAATAACTATTATTTCTCATCCATTTTTATCTTAGATTAGACCTTGAGCTTCAGGCGGTGATTAAAATCCTGTTAGGATTCAGTTTTCGAGATCTTTTGAAGAAGGTCGGGTACACTGTATTTGGATTTTGCTCTAGCTGAGCTCTTAGGCACTAGCAATTCTCCACTAGTGTAATGTGAATCTTAATAAACAATATTAACAAAGAATGGTATTCTACATCTTAAAATCACCACCGTGTGAAACTAGTACAAAATCATAAATATCACTTATATAGTTCAGTCAACTCACATGAGCCTCGGGCCATACCATGGTCCCAGGCCCTACTCGCTTCCCGTTGACCCAGGACCCGATGTATCTACCGCCGTTGGGGTAGACTCGTAACCCGTACCCCTGCCTCTCCCCCGCTACCCAGTCACCGTCGTAAAGGTCCTCCCTTTGGTCATCGTACAGGATCAGCCCCTTGCCGTGCTTTTGGCCCATACGCCATTGCCCCAGGTAGGCCACCTTATGGCACGAGGATACAAACATCCCGTAGCCGTGACGGTATCCACAGTACACCTCACCCTCGTACCAGCTCAGATCCGGCCACTCTATGTAACCGACACCGGTCATCTCACCGGCCTCGAAGTGACCCTTCAACACAATGGGTAATTTATACAAGAATACTACGTAGAAAGCGTCCAAAGTGGAAACGAATCAAATCCATTCTAAGTATATCATTATTCTAGTGCCACATTTTAAATCGTGTGTGTGTATAGCGTGCTCAAGTTTTTACAAACGAAACATTTTGAAATTTTCTTTATTTAATAATGAAAAACATTTAAATTATAAACATAGCAAGTGTTCATCAGCTAATGATTACAGCTCCACTAGCAGCCCAGTGGACCTAAACTGTTTTCATCCATGTCAAGTCTAGCTGAAGTGGATGGTACAGCTTCATGCACGCGATCTACTAAGAATCTTTTAAAGGGGAGGGTGTGGAAGGAAAAGTCACTTGAAGGCAATATTTTTGCAGATTTTATATCAAAACAATATTTTGGACAAAATAAATAGAATAATTCTTCAATAGGAACATAGAATTTAACTTTCTACACATGGTGATATCAACAGTTTGTTGAATATCTCTCGAGGGTGTTCTAGAATCTAATGATAACCTTTTTCTCTTCATTTAAAAAGTTTCTCATCTAATTCCACTAGGCTCGTGACAGATATTCAACAACTGTTGATATCACCATGTGAAGAAAACTATACTCTATGTTTATACTGGAGTATTATTTGATTTATTTTGACAAAAAAAAAAGTTTTGCCATAAAAACAACAAAAACCCTGTCATTAACTCACCATCCCTTCCACCCCACATTAAGTGTGAGATATGGCAGATATCAACTTACACCAGTGAACACAACAAAACAATAGATCTAGGGTGAACTTTAATTAAATGCACAAAGAATAACTTATAAAATAAGATTGGAAATTTTAAAAGGGGCTCCCGCATGATGCATTAGATACAGATTTAACTCTGATTAAAGCTAGGAGCAGCAATCCCTACGTCAAACTGCAATGGATGGTGAATATCCTTCATCAAAGACACTAGCATAGTATATTTCTTATTTTAAGTTAATAATGCTAGACACCATTACGAAAACAGCGTTGGTGCTCAAACAAATAAGAATAAAAACAATTCTGTTAGACTTTATTTTGGCATATATTACCAAATATATAATACAAAAACTTTTGTTTAGTCAACGAATAAAGTGTGGCTATTTGAAAATAATGCTATTCGTCATAGTAATATTTCACAGTTTCTTTACACAGTCGAATGTTTGGATACTTTATTTACTACCTTGTAAAACGCGCCATTAGTAAAGTATAACTCCCCATTGCCTTCTATTTGTTTGCGAGATATTCGTCCGACATATTTGCTTCCGTTATCGAAAACAATTGTAGCGTTTTCGTCAGGAACCTGAAGTTTCCAGTCACTCTGCAAGTCCTGTCGGGGAGATAGTGAGTAAACAGATAATTTTATTAAATGTGGTGTGCAGCTGATCATCTACGAATTAGTGAGTCTTTATTTAAAGTTGTAAATATTATTATATATTTTAATTTAATTTATTTATACTTAAGATTATATGGCTTCTTAAAGGTGTTTATTATCATTATTATTATTATTATTATTACTATTATTATAAAGTATCCAAATCAGCATTGGAGGTCGTTTGATCAAAGGCATCACTCTCATAAATATATTACAGGACTGCCAGTAACGTAGAGTTCGGGGTCTGAATACAGACTTGGTTTGTACTGGGAGTTTTTTAAAAAATAGTTTTCCACCATCTAATCACTTAAATTTTGGTACATTTCCTTCTTCCCATAGCTGAAATGTTTCAAGCGTGGTAGGTACCAGAGTTTCTGTTGTCTGTCTGTCCCCAGTAGATGTGACCTTGTCTTCCTCCTCCGCTACGCTCCCTTCCTCATCCTGTTTAATTTCTTCCTCCAATTTACTGCGCCTCCTGTGTGTTTTGTCACGCGTTGCCGACTTCCACTTGCGCCTAGAGTCAAAAAGTGAAGCCCTGTCTGAAAAGGTTTGGACTCGCTTTGTTACTAAATAATGTCAATATCGACTTTCAATTTGAAGTGGTCTCTGCGAGATTGAATTAGTGTTTTTATGTGTGTGTGTTTTTTAGCGTGGGATGAATATAAGTGGAAATAAGGCTAGTAATATCGGAAATACGAAGCGTGTCTGGAAAGTAAAGGTACAATGATTATAGCATTTACAAATAAATGTTTTTAACTAGAATTATACTGAAAACTACTTACATATGGATAAGTTTACTTTTCCACATATTCACCGCCATTGTCCAAACACTTATTAAGCCTGGGAACCAACTTCTGTATCCCAAATCATAAAAGTCTGCCGCCTGTCCTTTAATGACTTCTTCTTTAACCTCATCATCATCGTCGAATTTTTTTTCCTCACAGATGTTTCTTCAGGTGGAGGAACAAGAGGTGATCGCTAGGCACGAGGTCTGTACCGTAGGGCGGGTGCTCCAAAACCTCCCATTTGAAACGGTCAAGCAGCTCAGTGATGGCGTGGGCCCAAGCGTTGTCTTGGAGCAGGCAGACGCCATCAGTCAACGTGCCCCCCTCCCCTCTTTGTTCTGAATGGCCCGTCGAAGCCGTCTCAAGGTCTCACAATATGCATTGGCATTAATTGTATTGCAGGAGGCATAAAGTCAACCAGGAGAATGCCTCTTTTGTTCCAGAAAACTTTAGCCATGACTTTTTTTTTTTGCTGAAGTTGACGTTTAGAAATTTTTTTGTTTTGGGAGAATGAGTATGGTGCCATTGCAATGATTGCTGCTTCGATTCAAGAGTGTGGTGATAAACCCATGTTTCCTCCCCAGTCACAATAGAGTCCAAAAACTTATCTCAATCCTCTGCGTAATGCGTGAGAAACGTGAGACTAAAACCCATCTGTTTTTTCTTGTGTTCGTCCGTTATCATTTTGAGAACAAAGCGCGCGCACAATTTTTTGTAACCTAATTTTTCTGTCGCGGCTTCATTAATCGTAGTCTTAGACACTTCAGGAATGATGTTATTCAACTCTCTTATTCTCAAACGCTGATCTGCACTAATTTTTCTTTCAATTTTTTGAAGAAGGCCTTCGGAGGTCAAATATGGCCTACCACTCCTTTGTTTGTCGTGAACGTCAGTCCTTCCTCCCGAGAATTTATGGCACCACCTCGTCACATCTTGTCGATTCATAATGTCACCATAAACACCAGACGTTTGTTTGTGAATTTCCACTGGGCGCTTACCTTCTGCGTTCAGAAAACTTATCACGGAACGAACTTCACATTTGGTTGGATCTTGGATCGGCACTGCCATTTTAATAACGTGTCACTCGAACAAAACTATTCTCGTACTGCCAAACCAAAGTGGAAGGAGATTTAAAAAGGATCAAGGTCAACGCTAATCTACTCACAACAATCATTTAAACTCCCCCTAGCGACATCAACACGATGTATCTTTATTTTCCGGACACGCTTCTTATATCCGTGATTGTGTTGGCCTGAGGTTGAAATCTCCTTGGAGTAGAAATTTAAAACCACAGTTTCAGAGGTTTTGTTCTCGAATCATTTCAGAACAGGAATTGTGAAATAATGGCCTTGCAGTCGGTGATATTATCTGGTAAAGCAGTAAGGATCGAATCTCGCTATCGCTTTGAAACAGGTTTAGTATGATGTCAACGTAATGCCAAAATTAAACTTCGTCAATGTAGCAGTTGGTGTACAAATTAAAAGTGGCATGGAGAGCTTAGTTTAGATATGAGCAAGCTACAAAATCTATATAGTGATCTACACATTAAGATTGACTCCTGTATCTACCAATGACCCTTGATCTTGAACTATCAAGTTAGATGGTAATCAAACCTCCTGTAGTCACCCAGGAACTTGAATCATGGTCGAAATATTTAATCTAACCTAAACAGGTACAAGTAAGTTTTGCTCTAGGGTGCAAAATGAGCTGAGTCATGGAATAATTCCAGTTCATATCCCTGCTTAGTATCCTGTATGGATGTTTCCACCCGATTGTTGTTGCTTCATGAAAAAAAGGTTTATTCAGGGTAAAATTCAAATCTCTAGGCCATAAAGTCTGTTTGTAAGCCCTGTTGTCCATCGCTATGCAAAGTGATAAAATGTTTCGGGTCAACCTGTTGTATGACGTCAATACCCCTCTTTCTTGCGTGATATTAACGCCGTCGTCACTCCATCAAACTTGCTCAATTTCCGGTGCCTGGAGGTCGGTTCATCCCTCAGCTCTGTCTCTGAGGTCTCCTTGGTCTTCTTTTTTCCTTTCACATTCACCAGCTGAGGAAAACTCTCGGGCTTCCTTTTGCCATCACTCGAACGTTGCTTCCTTGCAGACTTCTCAAGGGCAACCACTTCCGGTTCTTCGACGACAGTAGAGGGTTGAGGCGCATTCTCAGGCTTCCTTTTGCCATCACTCGAACGTTGCTTCCTTGCAGACTTCTCAAGGGCAACCACTTCCGGTTCCTCGACGACAGAAGAGGTTTGAGGCGTATTCTCGTGTGAAACCTCTTTCTCAGTGGTCGTCACAACCTTTTTCAGACAAGGCACCCCCTTCCAGCTGTAACACAGAAACAACCCCAGTCGACAAAGATTCGTCACTTCTTTTGGGGAAGATGGTGAAATTAAGCTTTTTACAACTGTGAAATTATTGAAGAAACGACAGTGAATCTTGTCCCCAAAAAATTAGACGTGATTCTAATGGTGTCCACCAATCGCTTAGGCACCTATCACGATATCTACTGAACTATTGAAGATACTGTCATATTAACAAAACATAATTTATAGTAGAGTGGATTTATACTATAGGTCCACTAGGCACGAGCCTAGGGGCGGCGGTTTTATGGGGCGACACACTTTGGATTACATTATTCTGTTTTTAATAATTACGTTTAAAAATTACTGATTAAATTATCAAAATAGCTCAAAATAAAGTCATAACGACATTATTTATTTTTAAATAATTGTACTTTAGAATCGCTTTGTAACCGATGTCAGTCTCCCCTTCTTCATTACGTTAACTCTAGCTATAGAGTAGGTCATGTACAGTACAATGTTCATTGTACTGTACATGCCTGATTATCTTTCGTATAAATCTTTTCCTGAATACTAACGTCCACCCCCCGCCCCACCCCCTCAACAACTTCTATTTCCTCCGAGACTTCCTAAAGCCCTTGACTCCCCAAAAAATGTGAAGGGGGCGCATATTATAATTGTGCCTAGGGGCGCAAAAGTTTTAATTCTGTCACTGGGTGGAGTATTTGACTCTTGGCCATAAAAGTGCATATGCTAGCTGAAATAATTAAAAACACATTAATATTTAATCATATGACTATATTAATTTTAAAAAATATGAGAAGTTTGTTTATCTGTCATGAGCATTGCGTGATATCTACCACATGCAGAGGGTTGAAAATTTAAAATCAGTTTCCCTTGTGCACCTCAAAACTAGAATTTTAAATTGTTGAATATATTTTATTTTTATTAAAAACTCGGTCAGAAGCTCTATTACAAAGAGATTTTTTTTCTTGTGTGTTTAAAGCAAAAAAAAAATCGTTTCCTGGGGTAAACACGCGCTGTATTGCGGTGCTACCTCGGACAACACCGGATATTTTTGTTGATTTATAATAAAATCGTGGCTTTTACTTTATTAACAAACAAATAAAAACAGCGGCTAAGTATTCGAGTGATACATGAGCAAAACTTACGTTTGTAGGTTCCAAATATCCTATCTCCATGCCTTCTCAGTTTAATAAGAATATTCTTGTCTTTGAAATTAGTTAATAAATTAAATTAATGTTGAGAAATTGGTTTGAAAACATTGAAAAGAAAATAGTTTGATAGTGAAGAATAACAATACGTTAAACTTAAACTTTCTAACACGTGTTAATCTATGTTGATAATTTAAAGGGTATTTTATGATCACTCGAAAGTTTGATGGTTCAAACTAAACTTGATTCTCTAATGTATTACCGTAGATAGAAAGTTAGACACACTTAAAAACCGTGCTGAAATATATTATTAAAAAAACGCGTCTCGACCATAGTTTAGTAAGAAAGGTTATGGAAACATACCGAATCCTGGGCTAGAAGAAATATGTTATTAGATAGAACAAATTCGGTCCCAGGGCTAGAGCATGTCGCGATCAAAGTAAAAACAATATTTTTTTAAATTAACATCGCGTCTTACTACCCGTTCGGGTTATTCGCATCTGTACCAAATACGCCAATGTGTTAGGAATGTTGAAGGTTAAATTTTGATTAAGTGTATTCATGTTTGCGGGGAGGGAAAGGGGAGAATAATTTAAGAAGAATCTTGGAGTACACCCAAGATGGATTTTAGAACCCAATCTACCGTTATTGGTAGGCCAGTATATTGCGCGAGTGACGCTTTACACAATTAAACCACCGAAGCGGTTCTCAAACAAAATAGTACTAGTTTTAATTAAGCTAGGTTAATTTTATTGTTGTTAACTATTCCCCTTTCACGAACATGTTGATTGTTGATGTGATTTTTTTAATGGTGGTGTGGGGGTCAAAGGGGGCAACTTAAGGCAGCCAACATTAGCGTACCCACGGGGGGGCTTGAGGGGGCTCGAGCACCCTACCATGGTTTGGGGATGCCCCAAGATCAACGCAGATCCTAAGAGAAAATAAAATGGGGGAGGGGAGAGGAATGACTAGTTAAACATTGTGAACAAAGAAGATTTCAGGTGATCAAAAACAGTATATATCAATCACCAAACGTATTTATTTCATAGGAGTGGACTATCTTTCATGGAATGGAAGTGGGATATCTTCACGCTTTGAAAATATTATTCTTTGGTCAGCAGGATTAACCCCTTACCTCTCTTTCAGTGCGAGCGTTTCTTCTTAATATTATTGTTTACAAATATAAATGATCAAGTTAACAAATACCAATTTAAAAAACCTTCCAAAAAAGCTTCTATGTGTTTATAATGGTAAAAATATCTGCCTCCGGCGGTTAGGTCGACCTCCCTCGAAACCCCCTTTTAAGCTCCCCCCTACTTTGCAATCCTTCGTACGCTACTGGAGGCCAAATAATGGCAATAAGTTGCACTATCTTGCCACTTAAGTCCAAATGTTAGACGTGTTGGATTTATTTGTGTTTTAAAAGTAATTGCTTGATATGAAATGTCAGAAGACGTAATTTCAACAATAGGAATTAGTAAGGGTATATAATATAAATTAAGATATAGGCCTATTGCTTAGTTGACCATTACAAAATGAGTTTGCTTAAAACTAATTTGAAGATGAGTCAGAAACCGCAATTAAACACACCTTTCAACAATATTGCCAACAATGGAGTTGAACAGGATGAGTACTACTTCATCTTCCACAAGTGATGTGCGTCGGACGTTGGCCAGAATTTCCGAAAACTCACATTCCTCTTTCTTCTCTTTTGGTTCAAGGAAAGTGTATTCACTGTTGAAGTTTGTCTTGAAAATAATAAAAAAAACATCATTTCTTAGGTACTTACTTAGTTACTATATGGTATCAAAAACTTGAAAACTTATTTCCAGTCTGACAAAAGTACACCACCTATCTCGAGCTAGTTTTATCCAGTCCACTTCATTACACCTTATCCCTATCTTGATCTAGTTACATCCAGTCCACCTCATTACAACTTATTCCTATCTTGAGCTAGTTTTATTTAGTCCACCTCATTACACCTTATCCCTATCTTGATCTAGTTACATCCAGTCCACCTCATTACAACTTATTCCTATCTCGAGCTAGTTTTATCCAGTCCACCTCATTACACCTTATCCCTATCTTGATCTAGTTACATCCAGTCCACCTCATTACAACTTATTCCTATCTTGAGCTAGTTTTATCCAGTCCACCTCATTACACCTTATCCCTATCTTGATCTAGTTACATCCAGTCCACCTCATTACAAATTATTCCTATCTCGAGCTAGTTTTATCCAGTCCACCTCATTACACCTTATCCCTATCTTTATCTAGTTATATCCAGTCCACCTCATTACAACTTATTCCTATCTCGAGCTAGTTTTATCCAGTCCACCTCATTACACCTTATCCCTATCTTGAGCTAGTTTTATCCAGTCCACCTCATTACACCTTATTCCTATCTTGATCTAGTTACATCCAGTCCATCTCATTACACCTTATCTCTATTACTATTGCCATTCTCCCATCAGCGTTTAGGTCTTCCCAATGGTCTCTTCCCATTGGGTTTGCCAATCAATACTCTGAACACGGTTCTAGATACTTCCAATCACGCTGCATGTCCTGCCCACAGTATTAATAACATTATTATGGATAAAAAAAATATCGATTATGTAGGGTAGATAATGTAAATACAGAAAATAAAATATTAGTAGTTACGATATAATATTATTTTCAAGATTTACGTACCTTTTCTTTCTTTATAGCCTCTAATGAAGCTTCTGGTGAAACAATCTCTTTAAAACTAGAAATTAAAAAGGGCTTACTCCCAGACATATTAATTCCAGGATCAAAGCGACTTTTCTTATCTATGCTTGGTATGAAAAATATTATCAACAAAACAATTTAATTTTGTTTGCAATATACTTAAAACAAATGAAATCCTAGGTTTGAAATAATTTCAGTCCATAGATAAATCCTACGTGTGGATAACTCTTGGTAATTAAAACTTTTATATTGTAGCAGTGCTTCGAGTAGTTGGTTTAACAACTTAAATGCCCTGCTACACTGACTCAGCTGATAATTTGTTTCTATTTATAATCTTTAATGAAAATGACACATTAAATTGAATCTTAAGATTTTATATATTTTGGGAACTATACAAAAATTAATTTCTGAAGAATAGCTAGTGTAAATAGCACCCCACCTTACTAAAAAATTCACGAATCCAGAGCGATTATATGTAACTATGTATACAAAATATTATATTCTTTAAACGTAATCTCACTTGAGCAAATTAGTGGCATCCTAATTGTATATGTAATGGGTGCCTAAATCCTTAGATCCCCACTTAGCTCAACCGATTGGGACGTAAAACTCATTTCGAGGCCTGAGGGCCTTAAGTCGGACAACTTTAGAGATAAAACCTCAACTATCATTTGGCAAATAAGGGTGCTGCACTAACTTTATCTAATCAGGTTTTATAACTAATCAAATTACAGTTTTGATTGTAGGAATAAAACAAATTTTTTGTACATAAAATAAAAGGAAAAATAGATATTTAATTCAACTGTTCTGTTTTATAGACCGCGTCTGTGGTCTAGTGTCCAAAGTTCCTGGATACAGATCCAGAGGACCCAAACTCTATCCTCGGCGCTACAAAATCTTTTTAAGAAGCAGTGGGTATAAGACAAGAATCAAATTAACTTCGTGGGTATAATGATTGAGCTACTTGAATGAAAAAGTAACGGCTTCGGACTAGAAAACTGATATTAACGCCTGATGCCGGGATCACGATCAACTTAACGTTAACTTAAAGTTAACTTAACGTAACTTAACGTAAAGGACCTCCTCGTGTGTTTAAATGGGGGTGATCACAATGCAGTTAACTTAACGTTGACTTGCAGTTAACTTAACGTAAGAGATGTCCTGGGAGGTCTTTTACTTTAAGTGAACTTTACTTGAAGGGTATCACGTGATCTAGCTAGCCAATAATTATGCGAGTGACGTCAACAGGTCTATTTAGTAATTCATTTGTTGGTATTATGACTAATGTTTTCTCTTTAGCGTAAGGTCTAGTGATCAGACATTGAAACAAAATAATTAAACTAAAATAGGAAAGCTAAATTTATCAAAAAAGTTTAGTTATAGATATTTATTATATCGATTTAAATCTGTAAACATTCACAGATCATCACTGTAAGGCTAGTACAAATCACAGATCATACTCGAGAATGAAGATGTTTCGCTCGAGTTGTTACGTTAAGTTACGTGAATCGTGATCACACATAAATGCCGGGATCACGATCAACTTAACGTTAACTTAAAGTTAACTTAACGTAACTTAACGTAAAGGACCTCCTCGTGTGTTTAAATGGGGGTGATCACAATGCAGTTAACTTAACGTTGACTTGCAGTTAACTTAACGTAAGAGATGTCCTGGGAGGTCTTTTACTTTAAGTGAACTTTACTTGAAGGGTATCACGTGATCTAGCTAGCCAATAATTATGCGAGTGACGTCAACAGGTCTATTTAGTAATTCATTTGTTGGTATTATGACTAATGTTTTCTCTTTAGCGTAAGGTCTAGTGATCAGACATTGAAACAAAATAATTAAACTAAAATAGGAAAGCTAAATTTATCAAAAAAGTTTAGTTATAGATATTTATTATATCGATTTAAATCTGTAAACATTCACAGATCATCACTGTAAGGCTAGTACAAATCACAGATCATACTCGAGAATGAAGATGTTTCGCTCGAGTTGTTACGTTAAGTTACGTGAATCGTGATCACACATACGTTAAGTTAACTTTAAGTCAACTTTAAGTGAACGTTACATTAAGTTAACGTTAAGTTGATCGTGATCCCGGCATGAAGGGTTCGTTGTGTTTACTTGATTGTGTTTTTTTTAATAGTCGACTCCACCTCTTACCTTTACCCAATACGCGGTGGAAGTTTTCACCTACCATCCATAAAGTTACACCCGATCCCACCACTTCCACCACCCCTTTTACACGGGGGAGGAGGTGGAGGGTTCGTTTAAATAGTTGACACCTAGGGTGGAGTGTCAGGATGGATGAGGCTCCAACTATTTAGAGCACCCATCACTCCTTTGAGGACGTATTTTAGCGTAAAAACAACTGAATTTAACTGTTAAATTTCATTATATATAATCAACGACTAGGACTATAGACAAATTTTAGCATGACATATTCCAAAAAGTAAACATAAATTATATTTAAAAAAAATTTAATGTTATGTAAATTGTACATACATACTTCAGAAGTGCTCATTTTTCTCATTTTTATTTAAAAATAAGCATTTAGTTACATTATTTACCAAAAAACAGATTTTCCCCTCTTGATCAATAACAAAGTCCTACACCCAAAGGACGTTCGTTGTATTTTTTGTCAAAATTAAATTTAGGTCATAATGTTTTTCGTAACATATTCTTTATTAGATTATCCTTTGTTTCTAGTTGTTACAGTCCAACTTTCATAGTAAGAGAATTTTTTATGGTCAAATTGAAAACATTTTACTATATTATATATTGTGTTATTTTAGAGGTACTGATGATATTATCGTGATAGCTGCAGATCACATGACCTGTGAATGTGTATGTGTGAGTAGATCTAGTAGCTTGTATAGCTGTAATATAAGGTTCTTCCTATGGAATTTGGACTGTAGAATGGACTGTGTTAATAAATCAGAAGGTAGTGGCATTTTTTAACTTATTAAAATAAAATATTCATCATCTTTAAAATCCATGTTTGTTTGTTTTTTAATAAAAAGTGATAGCACCAAAACAACTGTTTTATCCCGATTGGGGTGTGAACCATATTATGTAGCTGTTGAAGTATTTAACCGGGATTCCAACCAAGGATGGTTAAGATATTGTTGATCAACTCTTCTTTAATATCGTGTACATCAGACTAGAAATGACCTTGTGACCATCCAGAGGAAGATGAAAGACACCAAAAAGGTGCCGCCTTGTATGCCACAGCTATTGGTCGAGAAGTCGAGCCACGGCACCCACACATCGTCATAAAGGGCGGGGTCAGAATCTGGGTCCACGGGTTGGTTCAGCTGTGGCACCATCCTCTCCCTGTACCCATCCAGGGTCTTCTTCATCCTCTCGACCAGTTCAGGGTACACAAACGACACGTCATTGGTCTCGCAAGGGTCATCGGTCAACTTGAACAGGCAGGGCGAGTTGCAGTAAGGCCCGCTACCGTTCACGATGACACCACGACACTCTACTCCGGCTAGGGAGCGGAGCCTTCCTATATCTGCTTCGTCGACGGCCGAGGAACCGTTGGACACCGCCGCTATGCACCTAGAAACCGGACTCTGGAGCACCTCAGTGCTGTAGGCATGGTTTCTCATTCCCCATCCATCGTCACCGTAGTGATAGTCGTAAACTCCCTCCTCGAAGGATCCGACCACCAATTTCCATTCGCCGCTGATGAGAGCCTCCATGCCTCTAGACGAGTCAATGTTGAGGAGTAGTTCGGATCTAGAGCTGTCCCCGGGAATGCCGGCCAAATTTGGCCACTGATCGACGCCGTCCACGTCGCCGAGGTCAGATACGTTCCCACCTGTTAACAGGGATATAACCTGGTTTATTATCAAGTATAGATGTGAAACTGTTGTAGCAGTCTGAATAATGGCTGTACGGTCAAGACATAAATAACGCGTTCAGAACCACCACAAAAAAAAAGTGTACAACCACTTAACCTGTAGCCTAAAGCTTGATTCACACTTTCACCGAAAATTGAGAGCAGAATCAGCTTGCGTGGCGCAGCAATTCTCACTTTGGCAGGAATATATTCTGATCCATAATGCTTTGCGCCAAAAACTTAAAACATAAGGTTTTCAATTTATTTAGTTTTCCACTTGACACACAGATATTTTTAGATAATTGCCACGATTGTTGTTTTCTAATTATTATCTTGTTGTGTAGCGAAACAAATCGACACAAAATTGAGAACGACATAAACACCTTTTATCTAACGAATAGTTTCAAATCGTTTCCCAACAGTTGTCTTAGCTGTTTGCTTTTATTTAGTTATGTAAGTTCTTGTGCATATTGAGTTGGTTAGTTTTAAGATTTGATTGGTTCTTCCACACCGATTTTTATGGAAAAGCGAGGCCAAAGATTTGTTTTTCGGTGAGCGTGTGAATCCACAATAATTTCAAATACTATTCCGTGCCAGTGGGCACGCAGTATAAGGCGTCAAGCCCGTAGTAAACTGGATTGCCTGTGACGGGGATGTAGGAGGCTCGAATCTCAGCCGGATGTAGGATGTTCGTTTCATATGAGATTTCTCACCGTACTTTTTCATCTTAAGCCCGCCCCACATGGTGCAGGTTCGTTGCTAGATTGCTCGCTAGATTCGTCTGATCGCTGTTGTGCGTGTTGCGTTACTGGGTGTCAATCAGGCAGCGCTGCTGGTTTGGCTTCAGACGAGGCTCGCCGTCTGCAGGTCATGCGGCTAGTTTACGAGAGAGCCGCGAGAGAACGCTAGCTCTGTTGTCAACAAACATGGACGATGATGATGACTTATTGGAGGACGATACTTTGCGGGCAATTTGTATCCGTCTAAGACAATTAGTGATGGCGATATTTTCAATAATTGATGCACTGAGGAGGCGCAAATGTAGATCACATGGATGTAACCACCTTTATCACTGACTGCACATAGACAGTGGCGATCGTCATGCCTTGTCACGTGAATGAAGGTTGCTCTCTGATTGGCTCACCTCCCGAGCCAGTAGGGAACCAAGCACGGAAAAGAGCATGCTAGCCAGCAGCCGATCCATCAGTGACGTAATTTTCCAGCAGCCCCTGATCAACACCGAGCAAGCAATCTAGCAACGAATCCTACATCGTGTGTGGCGGGCTCTAAACGAAGTTCCTCCTCAGCCAATCAAACCATAAATGTCAGTTAACGGTGTGGTCTATAGTCATTTATCTATACCGGCTTCGGTGGTCACGTGATCTAATTCTAAGGCATCACTATATCAATAGACTACACTGACGATGACAGGGAGCTCAGGTTTTGAATCCCGGTCAAGTATACTAAGGATGGTATTTCCTAAATTGTTTCCCCCTTCCCTCCACACAAATGCGGGTAAACTTTCTCTGAATTCAGCCTTCCTCATCTTTAGCTAGCTAGCTTAACTAGTACATATGAGTATAGCCTGAACAGGTAGTAAGACGCAGTGCTAGAAAAAATTACCTGCGGCACTGTAAAGAGTCGGCAGCCAATCAGAGATGTGGATCAGATCGGAAGACACTCTGCCCGTTTGTTGAATCAGGGGACTCCATATGGCACAAGTTCCTCGAACACCTCCTTCAAAGAGAGTGAATTTCAACTGCGGGCACACGGACTAGATATAATATCATCTAATATATTGATGTATGACAATAATAAATAAAAACACAAATATTATGATAAAAATAATTGGAGTAAGCTAATAAATATATCATATCAAAACAATAGAACAATTTACAGTTAAACTCATAAAGTTGTCGTTAATAGTATATAGGCCTATCTTTTTTTCATTTATTCAAGGACCAGCTTCGTTGGGTGCATGGTCTAACGCACGACTCTCGCAGTAGACTAGACTGCTGATGACGGGTAGATCGAGGTTCAAATCTTGATCAGGTCTTTTGAATACTGATGGTGGTTTTTACAAAATGGTTTTCCACGGCTTTACGCGTGAATGCGGGTACACTTCCCATAAATATAACCTTCCTAATCCCTAAAACCAGCAGCGTAATTAGTACATAAGCGTATAACCTGAATGGGTAGTAAGACGCGGTGCTAAAAACAAATATAAGGTTTTTAACGTGCACTTTCTGAACGACTGATTATATCAGCACAAGACTTATAAACTAACTTGGGTCCAAAACAGACGCAAAATCCAGCCCCCGGCTGTTAATTCATCAGTATGAAGGGGTAAGTCCACATTTCACCAATGTTAAGATATTCGGCCACTCCTGGAGTCGAACACGGCATCCTTGGCGCAGTAGGACACGCTACCGACTGAACTAGACTGACGGACTGTCGTCAATAGTAACACGAGTAAATAGGGAGAACTTTATTAAAATGTGTTTATAGTTTAAAATGTTATTAAAAACGTGTAACATTTAAGAAAATTGAAAATATTAATAATTTAAAGTTTTATAAAATTTTGAAAAATAAGTAAATGAAATATTATTGTCAATTATTTCGTCCACCACGACTTCGTGTACATTTAATTGATATTAAGATCTTTCAACATTATTTGTTATCGTCGGCCTTGAAAAGTGGATCGGTGTGACTTGTCCAATTTATAAAACACAACACGGTTTATTAAATGTTACATGTTTTAATAGTTTTATAAACTTTATAAACATTTTAATGAAGTTTTTAATATTTATTCTTTTTACTATTGACAACTTTATGTTTATGATTTTAGCTGTGAATTATTATAATGTTTTAAAATACCTTTGTTAATTTACTACACTCATTTTTATTAAAGTATTTGTGCTTTTAATTATAATTATTTTCAAACATCAAGAATTTAACAGTGCCTCAGGAAAAATACAAAAATATATTGAAAATGTAGTTTAGCGATGTACTTTAACAACGTTAATTCCCCAAGTTAACCCTAGATGGTAGGCTACAACAACCCACCCTTATTACCCTCTCTCTCTCTCTTTCCTCCTCTCTCCAAGCCCCTTCTTCCCCTCTTTCCACTCACCCTTTACACAATTTTTCCTTTACCCGATAAGTATCTTAAGAACATTTTAAAATGAGAATTATTTTATTATACTACAAATGTACATTTGAAGTATTTTAAAATGAGAATTATTTTATTATACTACAAATGTACATTTGAAGCACATTTTTTAAAAATACAAACATATTTCATGCAGTCAAAATTGATAACATTTTCCTATATAATTAGTATTATTCTAATGGTATTGTATATTGAATAGGGGTAAGGTGTCAGACTTGTATTCTAGGGGTACGGGGTTCAATCCCCGACCCTGGCACAGATTTATCTGATTGTCAAACCCTTCCTTCACCTCTGACAAGACGTGTATTAATCACGACTTGTGAATGTGAGGAATGCCAGGCTTCCACCGTGGTTCGGATCCCACGTTAAACTGTAGGTCCTCCATTTCATCTCACAATCACCCTACCATTGCACATTAGCGTAAGTGCGTATAACCCGAACGGGTAGTAAGACGCGGTGCTAATAATAATAATAATAATAATAATAATACTTCATTTTCAGGTTATAAATCTATGTAGGCCTACTAATTACACTAATTGGTTGGGATTATAAAGGCTTAATTTAAAGAAAATGCACCCACATTTGCGTGTAGGNATAATAATAATAATAATAATAATACTTCATTTTCAGGTTATAAATCTATGTAGGCCTACTAATTACACTAATTGGTTGGGATTATAAAGGCTTAATTTAAAGAAAATGCACCCACATTTGCGTGTAGGGAGGTTGGAAAAATAATTTAGGAAAACCACCGTCAGGGCACCCGGCCGGGATCGAACCCCAATCTCCCCATCTTCGGCAGTCTAGTCCAACACGAGATTAACGCGTTAGAGACCACGTGGCCACTGAAGCGGGTACATTCTTAGTTCATTTAGTTAATAATGTAAAGATAAATTAGTATTCGATAATGATCCATGAGTAGGTATGATTGGAAGCTTTTGGTAAGTTTTAGATATAATTAATAATTCAAATACATATTTTATTATGCTAAGTGTTAATGACTTTCAATCAATGTTGGTGCTCGAATGTGGGCTTAGGGTTTAGGAGCACCTTCTCTCAATGTGTCGTGCGTGGTTCTATCACACATTCGCATGTTTTAGGGAAATCTCACTAACTTACCCCTCTGAGAGGCCAATTGGAACCCTCGTTAGTGTGCAAGCCGAAGGTCTGCGCGCCATTGTCCGAAAGGAAGACGAGTATAGAGTTGTCCAGCATCCCTCTCTCCGCCATTGCTTCCACGATCTTCCCTACAGACTCGTCCAGTCTCGCCAACATTCCTGGGGAATATGTATGGTACATTAGATTTCTGGTACGAACAAAAATATTACAAAATATAAAACATTTTTGTGTTAAGCATTATTATTATTATTATTATTATTATTATTTCACTATAATAATGTTATTATTAAAATTATTTTATAGGTATTTACATTATATATCAAAAGTGACAGCTGCAGACCACATGACTTGACGTTTGAATCTATTTTAAGATATTTTTTTTTCCTTTAGCAGCACCACGTTTGACTATCCGTTCGGTCTACACGCTTAATGACTAGTTACGCTGGTGGTTTTATGAATGAGGAAGATCATATTTAGAGGAAATGTACCTGCATATGACATTTTGTGGAAAACCTGCGTCAGCACACGAGACCGAGATCCAAACCTCAATCTCCCTGTCATCGGCAGTCTAGTCTACTGCGAAAGTCGCGCCTTAGAACATTCGTCCCACGAATCAGATTTTATACATGATTATTAAAGAAGATTTAGGGCCACTGTTTCAATGCCAGGGTTTGTTGAGGTTAAATTATAAACTCAGCTTAGGAAGTTTATTACCTTTTTCAATGTTAGTTTATAACATAACCTGAGCTTAAACTTCAGGTTTCACTAACTCGAAGAAGGTGTAAAGGTTAGTGAGTAAACCTCAAGTTAATTACCGTGGAGAGCAACATGGCCACCACTCTGTCTTGTCTTGTCTTGAATGACGAAAGAAACTACATATTTTTTCTACCAGCTACATTTTTTTTTCTATGGCTTCATCGTGTCTGTGAATGTTGTGATTTGCTGTATCTACGTTCCAATATGACAGAGGATCGCCTAAATTCACTGACAATCGTTTTAATCGAAGGTCATTTATTGGATAAAATGGTTGTCTGTCATCATCGACCAGTTCGCTCAGCAGAAATCAAGGCGAAATATATTATCGACTATTTTATTATTGTGTACATGCTAAAATTTAATTTGTAGTAACATGTTCTATAGTCTACTAATGCAAACTTTATACAGTTAAATTAATGTGTGTTGAGATAGTGTAAGAGTATTTATTTCAAATATTTAAGCAAATTCTTAATACTTTAAAAACCTCACTATAATAAATAATCAAATAATGTAAGCACTTTTTATCTGCCATTCCACAGATAGCACTTGTGTACGTGGTATATGTGTGTTGGTGTGTGTCGGGTTGTAGGGGGAAAACCGGGATTTATAATTTTAGAAATTAAGGGAAGAAAAGTGGAAGTTTAGAAATTAAGGGAGGAAAAGTGGAAGTTTAGAAATCAAGGGAGGAAAAGTGGAAAGTTTAGAAATTAAGGGAGGAAAAGTGGAAAGTTTAGAAATTAAGGGAGGAAAAGTGGAAGTTTTGAAATTAATGGAGGAAAAGTGGAAGTTTAGAAATTAAGGGAGGAAAAGTAGAAGTTTAGAAATTAAGGGAGGAAAAGTGGAAGTTTAGAAATTAAGGGAGGAAAAGTAGAAGTTTAGAAATTAAGGTAGGAAAAGTGGAAGTTTAGAAATTAAGGGATGAAAAGTAGAAGTTTAGAAATTAAGGTAGGAAAAGTGGAAGTTTAGAAATTAAGGGAGGAAAAGTGGAAGTTTAGAAATTAAGGGAGGAAAAGTGGAAGTTTAGAAATTAAGGGAGGAAAAGTGGAAGTTTAGAAATCAATGGAGGAAAAGTGGAAAGTTTAGAAATTAAGGGAGGAAAAGTGGAAGTTTTGAAATTAATGGAGGAAAAGTGGAAGTTTAGAAATTAAGGGAGGAAAAGTGGAAAGTTTAGAAATCAATGGAGGAAAAGTGGAAGTTTAGAAATTAAGGGAGGAAAAGAGGAAGTTTAGAAATTAAAGTGTAAAAGTGGAAGTTTAGAAATTAAGGCAGGAAAAGTGGAAGTTTAGAAATTAAGGTAGGAAAAGTGGAAGTTTAGAAATTAAAGTAGTAAAAGTGGAAGTTTAGAAATTAAGGCAGGAAAAGTGGAAGTTTAGAAATTAAGGCAGAAAAAGTGGAAGTTTAGAAATTAAGGTAGGAAAAGTGGGCAGCAAATTTTCTAGCGACTATGGGCGGCAAAGTCGTAAATCTGCCCCTGCATACGAGGCAACCTCTCTTTACTAACCTTGGGTGCAGGTGACGTCGAACTTAGCCTTAGTAAAAAAAAACCACGACGCTCGCTACCTGCAAACAATCTCCTCCTGGGGTTGGTGATGTAGGAGAACCTGCGCTCGGTGGCGTCCACGTCCGGGACCTCGAGCTGGAGCGTGTCGTTCCCAGAATGCACCGCCAAGTGCGCCACCTGCAGGTACAGGGGTCGGGACTTGTCGTGGGAGAGGATGATGTCCACGGCCTCCCGGGTGAACACGTCGGTAGCGTACTGCCCCCTATTCTCCGGGGTGGGGTTCAAATCACGGTGTAAATCTAGACCACGGAATTCCTGAGGGACAAAACAAAGAAACAAGCCATAGCCAGGATCACAAGAGGGAAGTGCCGTGGATGATAGTTTTTTTTATCGATCTTAAAGGACCTTTGGTTTGAGTTTAGATTGAATGTTAGTTCCTATTTAAATCACTATATCAATAAACTGGACGCTACATGTTTTACTGTTCCATGTCGTATTAACGCTCGAGAGCCATCGAGGCTGGTGTTCCTGTATTTACTCTATGTTGAGCTGTGTTTCATGTATAACTGATATATTGTTACAAAAATTTGAATAAATCCTAACAAACAAACAATATCAACCAACTATTTTTTACGTTTACTGGATCTTCTGTCATATATTCATACGTGAATCCATGCTTACTGCAGCAGTATATTTTATAGACGCTCTCATTCATCATTATTGGTTGCTCTGCTTTTTATTTATATGAGTAGTTATATTTCAGGCTCTTCACATCGACGCCCACGACGCTGATCTGATTCTTTTGATGGTTTAGATCGTTCTTGTGACGTCATAACTCCTTACGATTTTATTGCACTAGGCTTTTTACAACAGCACCACACCTTGCTCTGATTGGCGGATCTTGTACGTGCGTGTATCGTGTGGGTAGATGTAAGGCTTATCATGGTAGGCTCTACATAACGACGCCGTCATGAGGTGGTGCGAAGACCGACGCCATCCTCTGCGCTTGCGTGTACGGGTGTCGAACACTAATCATGGTCAGTGCGTACGCATGGATCCCTCACCCCCCCCTCCATGACATATAATTACAAACTAGTTCTCCGAGATGGCCCGGTCTGGTCTACACGCTCTCCTTATAACTGTTATACTGGTTGTAAGTGTAGTGTTCTGTAGCCTTCACCTTCTACTAATCTTGACTTCCAAAACTTGTTCTCCCGCTTTAAGAGCAGTTTGACTATATCTCCCTCTTCCCTTCTACTTTGTAGTCTTCTGGGAAAGTCCAAGACGATCAAACCGGCTTAACAAACATGTAGGATGGGTATGAATCCACTCGAGAAACATAATATGATCTCAAGTCAATATTCATCATTTTCACGAAACATTACGGGGAAAAAAACTCCTTGTTAAAAACAGACGACTTTCTTTATTTTCGTACACATCCAGGAAAGCTTCCATGAGAGAGGAGGACATTGCTGCGAAGAGCCTAAAACATAACTACTTATAATATATGCTCCCAAGGGATCTTCTTATGACGATCAGACTGTAATTTAGAAAATATTATAATCAAGAGGATTGGCCTATTAACTTTATAAGTGATGTAAACGTTACCTTATTCATTTATGCTTTGCTCCAAAAGTGGATTTTCTATGTTGTTAATAAAACAATTATTCATTGATTATTTTATAGTATTAATAGCTTGACATTTGAGTATCTTATTGGCTGAAACGTGCCTCTAGCTACCCCCTCCCACATATACACACACCACTAACGACGCCCATGTCTACAATTACACCTTTACCAGTATAGATTAAGACCTATTTCAGAGTGGGTTGTTAACACTTAAGGCTGATACACACCGAATGCTAAGCTAAACTAAGCTAAGCTATGCTGTGCTGTGCTGTCCTCTGCTAAGATAATTATTATTATTATTGGCATCGCGTCTTACTACCGTTCGGGTTATACGCACTTACGCTAATGTACAATGGTAGGGTGATTGTGAGATGAAATGAAGGACCCACAGTTTAACGTGGAATCCGAACCACGGTGGAGTCCTGGCATTCCACACATTCACAAGTTGTGATTAATACACGTCTTGTCAGAGGATGAAGGAAGGGTTTGGCAATCAAATAAATATGTGCTGGGACCGAGGATTGAACCCCAGGCCCTCAGCACAGAAGTCCGACACCTCAACCTTAGACCGCTCTGCTAAGTCTTTATCAGTTTGATTTCACACTCATCGCTAAGCTAAGCTAAGCTAAGCTATCCCTCTTTTCATTCCAGAACTCACTGTTGTTTCTTTCTGGTCTGCTCCAGTGAGGTGTAGTTATGATGGCGTTCTCCAAAATGTCTTATTAAAGTTCAGATGATAGTACTGGGGAAGATAAGATGCTGAAGTTGTTTTGGAAGATGAAGAAAATTTAGGAGGTGTAGGTTTGACTTGTTCAATTAACGCTTCCACTTTAATATAAAAACATTTATTAAATATAGAACCTAAGTAGAATATTACTTAAATACACGTGAAACAAACTGAAAACAAAACTTGAACATTTATTTAGTTATTTTCATCAAACCAGCTCTGCGTCTGTTCAACACGGAGCCCAAGTTGCGTTATGCGCATGCGCAACGTAAGATGGCTCAAGATGGGAAATGGAAAAATTGCCCGGCCAGCAATCGGAAAAAACATAGCGCGGCGTAGCAAGGCATAGCTTAGCTTTCTGTGTGAACCAAAACATTTAAATACATGGTCCGCTATTTTTCTAAAGAGCTAGCAGAGCAAATCTTAGCTTAGCTTAGCTTAGCGTTCTGTGTGAATCGGCCTTTAGAGTGAATGACGCTTCAACACTCTAATCTTCAAATCACAGTAAAGGTACCAAAGCCATTAAAACACTAATTCCGAGATGACGATCAACTTTATGTTCAATTAACGTAAACGAATTCACGGTAACGTAACATGAATTTGGACTGATTAGAAAGAAATTGTTCATTAAGCAATTAAGTCCGATTTGGTAAGTGTAATAGAAGCTTAATCAAGGGCGGATCGAGGACCTGTTGTTGAGGGGGGATAGGGGAGGGTGAATGGGTGAATGGGGATTGCAATGGTTTTCATAATGCTACTTCAAGTTTAAGTTTAATAATTTTAAGTAATAAGGTTTTAATGTATGATCATTTTAATAATAATATTGCAAGCTTATAAAGATAACTTTGATCAATTAGAAGAATAGGATTTGTAAGAAAAAACACAATTTTGACTAACACATTGGTTATTTTAATGGAAAAAATATAAAACAAAAAGTCCTACCACCATTAAAATAATAAATATGTATGTGATTTAAATGTTTTAGTATAAAAAAATATGCATTTTAATAAAAATAATTGGTTATCATAATAAACCTAGTAATCTAGTTACTAAAAAGATTTAGTTTTAAACCACATTAGGTCTAGGTTGTTGTTTTTATCGCCACGTCTTATTATCCGTCCATATTATACGGATATATAATAATTAATTACTCTAATAGTGTAAGGTTGAGGGAGGAACCATTTTAGAGGTAATCTATCCGCAATTGCATGGAAGGAGAATGGAAAATAATTTATGAAATACTCCACCTCAGTAGATTCGACAGCGATTTCAACTCTGCCCACTCCATCATCAGCAGGCCAGTCCAACACGAGAGTGATGGCTTAGACCACTTGGCCACTGAAGCTGGTAGAGAGAATTAAGTTTATTATTATTATTATTATTATTATTATTATTATTATTATTATTATTATTAGCATCGCGTCTTACTAAGTTGAAAGAGCTATTGATTAAGGAATGTTCAAATTGTTCTTGCTCTATTCAAGCCATATATTTTCCTCACCCCTTGTTGTATGTTATGGTCAAAGTAACCGATGTATCCGTTCCAGTAGCCAAAGTGGGACGCGAACCCGCGCCGTGTGGGTGTGTAGTCCACCCTGTGGGCTCCGACGTGCCACTTGCCCACCAGGTGGGTAGAGTAGCCCAGCTGGGCTAGCCTCTCCGGTAAGAGGCGCTCCTCCAGGGGGATCCCCCTAGGCTCACCGGCCCTCAGAGGAAACCCCTGCATTCCTGCAACAAGCACACAGATCTGCTAGTTGGGAAGGGGGTGAGAACAGGGTCACCAAACACCTTTGGTGGAGAGGAGGAACAGGACTCCCAAAATGTAGACTAGGCAAGGAAAGATGTAGGCTGCACGCTACCTTTTTTTCATTTATTTGAGGTATTTAACGTGCACTTTCTGAACCTAATCATTATATAAGCCCACGACTTACAAACTAACTTAAATTTAAAACAGACACAACGCCCATCCCCCGTACATTAATTCATCACTATGAAAGTGTAAGCCCACATTTCACCAACTATACGTTATTCGGCCATGCCAGGAATCAAATCCGGGACCCTTAGCACAGTAGACAGATACGCTAGTGACTGAGCTAAGGTGTCAGACTGTCCGTCACACGCTACAGAAAAAAAGCCGGTAAGGAATCAGAACGCTCGCTATGATTGGTTGCTGACGGCATAAGCACAGCTAATATAATCACAAATTCTATCACGTGAACACCTCGTGGCGAGTTTGCCAACTAAAATGCACGAAGATTGATGGTGGTAACTAAGATGCCATCTTTAAAACAGAATTTATAGCTAAGAGATCACTTTGAGAGCAAATAACATCATAAAATTACAAATTTAATTAACTTTTTCAAAATAGAGGTTATTTAGGAACTTTTGAAACTTCCTCTTGGACACCAGACAGAGTTTTGAAATGTAAAACATGTCCGGGGAAAGGGTAAAAGGAGAACGTCTCATCACCCTGGTTTGGGGGGTGGGTGTTAATTAGAATATTTCCGCGCATTTTCTTAACAGATAGGGCTAGTTGATACACGACTTACAAACTATTTTAACCTAAAACAGTAAGTTTAAAACTACAGATTCATTCCTAACGCAAAGATGTATACTAACTATACAGTAAGACTGTATCTGCACAAGTGATCACACCGTCTAGAATACCAGGCTCGCAAAAGCCTGAATTTCGTGGAGCAGGGAAGTCCAAATATGAAACTCAGCTGGGGCTACTGGGGGGGAGGGGTGATTATATCCACTTATGACATATTTTATCACCGTGGTTTCTACATTCACTCGCCACGTTATTGTGGATTAATTTACTTTAAGTTAATCTCCTGAAATCTATATTATACGTGCTTGGATTAAATAATATCGAATAGACTTTATAACACACATTGGTGGTCACGCAAACTAAACATCAAGATAATCTAGTCAGGTTTTGCGGTGAATTGAGTAGTCTGGATTTGAATCCAACCCGGATGTACAGAGGGCATTTAGTCGTAAATAGTTTCCTACTATTCCCAACTAAAAGCGTATACATATTCTATAAATTCTACTTTCCTCATTAGTGCATGTATACGAATATAGCCCGGAAGTGTAATAAAGTGTGGTGGAAAAGAGAAACTTTTTGTTGAGCTAAACGATAATGACGCCATAATTCCACAGGTTTCTCACCGGTCCTAATGGGATGTTTGCCCGTCAAGAAGGCGGTCCTTGAAGGTGTACACGTTGGCATGGTGTAGTGGCGGTTCAGGATGACGCCGTGATAAGCCAGAGCGTCGATGTTCGGCGTCGGGATTTGGTCCGATCCGTGGAAACCTACGTCATTCCAACCCTGGAGAAACGACCAATATTGTCAGAGGTAGAACTATACTCGTGTCAAAAGATTCCGTGGAGAGTGAGGGGGGGAAACATTAAGTAGAAAAAAAACCTTAGTACATCCAGCCGGGATTTAAACCTCAACCTCACCATCACCGGCAAACCAGATTATAGGATGGAAGTAAGTGAATGATCGTACAATTTAATGTAACATGACCAGTGATGTAAAAAATATTTAGTTACGAATATAAGCCTTATCAATTATCAAATTCGCAAATATCACCACACAGGTACCACACAATTGTACAAACTTTTTCTTATATCTAGGAAGAAAAAAAAATATTCAAAAATAAATTTTGGGTAAACGACCCCTAAATAACTTTTCCTTAGAAAAACAAACATACCATCTTGCTTATCACAATAAATACGTTTCATATAACAATTTTAAATTAAATTACTCTGATCATTTTTTTAAAGTCAAATGTTAAAATATAAGATTTTTGTTAACGAACCTCAAATTATTTATATTTGTAAAAATAAAAATATTATTTTATTCATCATAAAAATCATTTCTAAGATATCCATTTTAAACTAGATCTCAAAAGCCATTTTTAAATAATTTCAAATTTTCTAAAAATTTGCCATAAGTAAACTACACTTAAATTAATTTATTTTAGAAAAATAACTATACATGATTATAAAACATCTAAAATAATCTTCAAATACCAATTTTAAACAAAATCATTGAAGTTTTTTTTTATTTCAAGTTTTTCAAAAATAAATAATCTACATGTCACGACCCCCCTCCAGTGGGCCGGTTCTGTCAGAATAGCTTGCGGGAGGGGTTAATTAGGTCACTGGCAAGGTAGGCCTACATATATATATTACAAAATATGCTCTGCCCGTGGAATAACTGGCTAACTCGTGAACACTTAGACTGTTGGAATGACTGACACAGCTCGTGACCACTTACAGAACTGGAACTTGGGACCCTAGGGCTCAATGGTTGCCCTCTAAGCACAAGTGCTACTGATGCCCAGAAGTTCTAGTCTGCTATGGTCCGGCGTCGGGCAGCGTAACTTCCTCCGAAATTTATGATAGTGGGTCAGCCGCGATGACAACAACATACATATTTTTATAGCTCGATCTGACCCCTTTACTCTCCAACTAGAGCATCATTGTTGTGATGTCATTCCTCTTTAATATTTTTAATAATTCGTTACTTCATATTTGCTAAGCCAACGCTTTCAGTTACGTACGTCAAAGAAAGTTATGTAAATCAGAACAAACATCCCAACATTAACTCATGGTTGTGACAAAGATGTATTTGAACTATTATAAGAATAACATATATGTATGATTATTTATAAGTAAACAAACTCAACAGGTATTCATTTTGAACTAAATTGTTAACGCTATTTCTAAATAACTCTAATTTCAAGAATCACTCATAAGTAAACTATCCTTAAAAAACGTTTACCCGAAAAACATAAAGACTGTGCTGTCATGTCAAACACTCCCAAGAGATATATATCAAACAGAATCGTTAAAGCTATTTTCGAAATATTTTGAACCCAAAAAAACCATTCTCATTAATAAGCATCCCATAAATTAAGGACTAGAATCAAAATAAAAAATATCCCTATAACATTTAAGCACCAGGTTTGAAAAAGATATATAAAACCGTTTCAGGTATATGCCCAGGTACAGATAAATATGGGGACAAACAGAACAGTAAAATCCACTTTTTTGGGCTCTGAATTACATATAGCGTAAATATTCATCATAATCTTGAGGTCAAACATTTTCACGATTATGATACTTTCTTTTTATAAGAGAAAGAAAAAACTGAATTTATAATAACTTAAAAGCTCCGATTATAATAACATCTTGCAAAACACAGTACAGCAGGGGTCTTTCAACCTTTTTATGTCCAAGGGCCAAAGTTTCTGTCCCTTGTTGGCTCGCGGGCCGCATTACTCCATTCACGGTAGGAATTACTCTCTGAGAGGTCTTTTTTCCTACCAATATTCTACTATATAATAGATTTATGGTAGGGAAAAAGGCCTTTCAGAAAACAATTCCTACGCTGAACAGACTTTACTTTACCGACAATATTAGGCTTAAGCACTTAATATATTATTTTTCTTTTGGAGTCTTAAATGTCTCAATGGCTATGAGCAAGCACGAACCAGAAATAATACATTGCTACACTTACTGTCAAAAATATATATCTTTACTCTTTGTAACAACGAATCATTTATTATTCGTCGTTCTGAAGCATATAGTAAATGTATGTATTATTTCCACGACATAGTGAGTATGTCTAATTCTTTACATTCCTTACAGTGAAAAATTCCCAAAACTATATAATTTCCAGAATTTTTACTATCCGGATTGAACCTGGTCTCATGAAATTCGAAAAGATGAGCCTCTAGTATTAATTTAAGTAAATAACCAATCAAAAACTTGTTCCTATCATGAGATTGTTTATCTCTTTGTGATGGACTCACCAAATCGTCAGCCATGATGACCACGATATGAGGCTGGGCAACTGTCAGACAGGGAACCAAACTAGAGGCCATTAGAAGGACTACAGATGCTAGAAACATATTGAAACAGCTTGCTGGGTCGGGATCGATTCTGTAAAAACAAAAACAAAAAAACTTTGCTGTTCGCTTTAAGTTCACCAGGGGTAATCTTGGAATTATTTATCCAACCCTAAACTGTAGGGTAGTTTGCTTAAGATTTTCTCAATATAAGCTCTATTTTGATTAGTCTAGGCACTGTTCAGCAGAACAATTAAAATGGCACATCAGATTTTACTATAAAAAGAACTTTGATGGTAATTTACTTAAGCGTTAACTTCCAATGTTGATAATAACTCATTTGACAACGCATGCGCTCCACAGCCAGAAGAAAGCAGACAATTTCGTTGGCTTTGTGAGGAGAATTGAAATAATCCGTTAATGTTAATTGTGTTGATTGTGCCACGACACAGTGCTATAGTTTGAAATGGGAGGATGATTCAAAATATATGTTTTTCCACTAGAAAATAAAATATGTTGATAGTAAACTGTTTTAAGTTAGCGTTGCAATGCATCATGGGTCAACTAAGTGTGTGAATTACTGCGCCACTGAGGCAGATTCTGCTTTCTATTTAAAGTCGAACGTGTGAATTAAACTTTATACTGTAGCTTGATGATTATATAAGATTGCCCTAGATCAGTTAGTTGAAAAATAATGTAGTGATAAAAATCTGCTTGTTCATAAAGTATAAGCCTCAATGGTAAAAATAAACTCTCGTGTAAGGCTATCTATCATTGTACATGTCCATCAATTAGCGGACGAATTGTTCACGTCGGAAGTGAAAATAATATAACATACTTTAGTGGTCACAGCGAGGAGACACGTCTGGACGTCTGGATGAGTTTTAACACACTCAGGTCACCTTGGACTGTGATCCGAGATATAAACAACACGGATAATGACGGGACTATGAACGAATTATGTGTTCGCTAGGAAATCACTCACAGTATACAACTAAAAAACTAAGTGGTTCGGGATAAATAAACAGCGGAGCTGCCAAATCTCCCACCACCATCGCCCCCCATACCCCTCCTCAGTGTTTCAGGAATGAGAGGGGGGGATTGGTCACAAGTATTGGAAAGCAGGGTCCAGTGGCGTGACGTAGTGTTCTGCCAGGATAATCAGAGTTAGTCCAAACTATATGTGTGAATTGTTCTCGTAGCTCAGAAAGACAATCATTAGAAATGCATCCACGGATGTATAGATTAACATTTAAGAAATTCAGAGCAGGTTTCTCTGCGTAATTGGTCAAATGGGGACAGAATGGGAAAGAACATGCAATAAGTACATCTTTAAAAAACTTTGTTTACCCTAGCAACATTTCACGATACAATAGGATTTTTTATCACCGTGTCTTACTACCCGTTCTGGTTGTACGCCTATGTACTAATTATATTAATGGTTTAGGGATAGGGAGGGTTTAATCAAGAGTATATGCACCTACATTTGCGTGGAAGGAAAGTGGAAAACAATTTAGGAAAACAACCCTCAATACACCAGACCGGGATGATCGAAACCCGCTCGCCCCGTCTTCTACGGTCTAGTCTAACACGAGAGTTGTGCGTTAGACCACGTGGTCACCGAAGCCACTTTATTCCCTTACTTCTTACAATATTTAATAGAATCATCACATCCCCTCAGCTAATCGGGATATGGAAAAATCCTCCTCAAAAAGGATGTACGATTAGTGAATTCGGGCGTCCCCTGGGTAAAGGTACTGGATAATATTTCCGTAAGCTGAGCCACAGGTTTATATAGCCTAGACACATCATTATTATTATTATTAGTAGTAGTATTAGTAGTAGTATTAGTAGTAGTAGTAGTAGTAGTAGTAGTAGTAGTAGTAGTAGTAGTAGTAGTAGTAGTAGTAGTAACCGGATTTATTATGATTATGACAGAATTCGAAACCTCTTAGGGCTCCAAACTCTCTTCTCGCGTAGACTTTATTGTGATGCCCTTTTTGTTTTTAATATTTTCAATAACAAAATTTCTTGCAAATTTACCCTTGATCATGCAGGCGTTCATATCCTTTCTCGGGCTTCTCGTAATACAAAATTATTTTTTCTCAATAGCTCTTACAAGGCTAGCCCTATAAACCATTATATCCATAAAGCCAATTCTAGATTTGTCGAATTCGACTTCTATCATAAAAGAAAAGTTAAACTCAGAGAGTTATTTAAGGAAATCCCATATCAATAATTTATCATGTAGAGGTTCTGCCTATAATATTTAAATTTACAATATTCTGATCAATTTTTTGCATATTGTTACTGCTTTTAACCACTCTTTAGTTATTTGTTATTAATGCAATTTTTTATTCTTATCATTATTAATTACTTTTTTTCGTAACTATCCATCATTATATAACATTATTTAGCTATTTTTGTTTATCATATTTTCTCGTGTAAATATATGTATTTGTAAGGTACTTGTGTACTTTTAAATGCTGGCCTGTTATAGGTCTTACGACTGTTGGCCAGCACTACCATAAAGGAAATTGAAATTGAAAAATTACTGATTTACGATTTCGTCTAGTTAAGGAGCGAGTGTAGGGGACGCGGGAAAAGGTAGTCTTGTTTCGTGCACGAGTTTTTGTGTTCATTTTTTTCAACTTGAACATAAATTGAAGTATTTACTGCACAATTTCCCAGTTGGTTATATTTTTTACTGTAATGTGATTACCATAAAATCCCAAGAATAATGTTTGTGCCCGGTAGCGTCGAGTCAGGGCAAGCAAAGCAAGCACTGCTTGCCTTTGATTGAAGATATGTAATTATTTTATTTAGTGTTTGCAAAAATATTATCTTGGTAATCATTTAAATGTAATCCAAGCATCAGTGGGTTTGGAAAAAAAATCACAAACATGGCAGTATCATAATATGTATGCAAGACGTGCACTAGTCCATCTAATAGTGGTTGAAAGTCGGTATTTGTCAAACTTTCATCCCATTGCTCTAGCTAGTGTGGTTCTTATTTGTGACGCCATAGATTTTGGAGGGGTGAGAAGGGGAAGTGCTGCGGATGTCAGGTAAAAAATGCAAGCAGCCGAGCTATGACTTCTCTTGCCCGAAAGGTGACGACTAGACCCGAAGTCACTACCCTTTCTGCCCCTTTCAAAACATATTGGGATAGTATGGCATGAAAGGGGAAATTAATATTGTCAAGGCACTGACCCCGTGCCTACACATCTTTAAGCCCGGTACACACGACACAACTTCTTGTACATAAAGTTGTACAAGAAGTTGCAGCCTGAAAGATGGCGTCGTGTGAACACTAACATTTGTACAAAAGATCTGCTTTGAACAACTTATTGTATACAATTTAAGGAAATATAACGCGTCCTATAACAGACATTTTTCTTGTACAACTTTTGAGTTGTAATCACGAAAACTTTCTCTGCAGGACAGTTACTTAAAAAAAATTGTAATAAAAAAAGGTAAATGCAAATAAATAATTATAATTGAATTAGGTTAAACACCAAATATAAAGGTTTTCAACTTTTTTAATTAAAAATTTGATTTATTTTTTATTTTCATAATATTTAGTGATGGCTAAGAAATTATTTACTTTTGATACCAACATTCTCCAAATCATTCAATCATTATTCTTCAATATAAAGGGCAAAAATGCCATATTTTTTTTCAAATATTATATGCAATAACAAATGCCGTGTGAACAGTCATTGGCTAAAATTTGTATGCGATCCATGTGACCAAGATATTGTACAATTTCTTGCACAACTTTTTGTACAAGATGTTGTGTCGTGTGTACTGGACTTTAGAGCTTTGTGGAGTTTATTGTAGCATGTACTTTTGTTTTGATGTGTGTATCAGTGAACGCTAACAAACGAAAGTTTATAAGTATATGTCTATAATAAGTAATAACACAATAATATAAATAACAGAACAGAAGGACGCCCAAAGCAAAAACTACATAACAAAACACCTCCAAATAGTTTCTTGAAGCATACAAAATTAATTTTAAAAAGATTCCGGGACCTCCTCTTTTAAGCTTGGGGGCACCCCTTCCAAGCTTTCCTAAGAATGTTGGTCACGAGAAGCTACTTTTTGTGCCACTTTTTAAAATATCCTTTACTTTTCCTGGGTTTTGTTTCTGTTTAGTGATGTACGAGTATTTATTCGCTATCTAGTAAAGTTTACACAGGCATTCTAGCATATCAATAAATTTTCTTTTAAATATATTATTTATACAGATGGGTGTAAATACAGTATAGCGTACTACCAATATTTTCATATGTATATGGTAGTAATGTGTACCTTAGTGTAGCAGATATACTCCAGGAATGTGTTAAACATTGGGGCAAACATTAAGAACATTTTAGGAATTAAATGACACTTCTAAATGTGCGAATTCACATAGTTTATTAGACTAGTTAGGACCTGTATACTGTATACCTACTTTTGCACCTCTCTGTGTATATCTATATTCATATTTATATTTATATATTAAAATGATACACGTCCACTATGGGCGCCGATTAAAGTGATACCGTTTAGTTAGCTGATATTTGCCCCATGATCGAGCACTAATTAAAGTGGCACGGTATTTTGATGATATAATTGCCCCGCGATTTGGAGCCAATTATAAAGATACGGCTTTATTGTTGGTATTTTTATCCTCGTGATCAAGCACCAATTAAAGTGATAAGCGTACGCGATGGGCGCCGTTTAAAGGGATACCGTTTAATTAGCTGATATTTGCCCCGTGGTCGAGCACTAATTAAAGCGGCACGGTATTTTGATGATATAATTGCCCCGCGATTGGGAGCCAATTAAAACGATACGGTTTAATTTGTGAGATAGTTGGTAATTATAGCCCCGTGATCGAGCGCCAATTATGATGATGTGAGGTTCTACGCTGATGACGACACGAGCATGTGTTACTACGTACTCACGTGGTTATATGATCTGATTACTTCTGATTTTTATTATAATAAAATAAATGAGACTTTTAATGTTGCACACAATTTATTAAGATGATTTTATCTTTGGCACTGAAGATATGAGATTAACTGATACCATTTTTGTTAATTTCACTTTTTAACATTTTATGTGTACTCCATGGATTTATGCTACCGGCACTATTAATATTTTGCATAACTGCTTTTATTACCGGCACTGTCAATATTTTCTGTTACTGCTATATATTCATACGCACAAGTGGCTTATATATTACCCACCCCTTGCCTCCTGGACCCTTTGTCTCCTGTGTCAAAACCAACTAATAGAAATAATCCTGGCGACAGGTGTCGTGAAGGCTAGCTTCCTATTAGCTAGAGAGAGCTATCGTCACTTGCTTTTTTGGTAATCACTACGGAGTTGATCTTTGATAGAAAAAATATAAGTTTAATGGTGCAAGACTTTGACACTACTTCTAAAAGCGCGTGATTTTCCATAGTTTAACTATTAAAAGGAAATTTTACATACATTACTTTTGAGAGAAACACACTTAATCCATGAATTTTTGAATATATTAGGGGTCAAAAACAGTATCATTACAATATATAATGTAAAAAATGCTCAGCCCAAAATAGAGATATACTGATCGAGTGGCCACCATGTCTTGGCGAAGATAGTGCCAATACTCGAGGATAGAGGGGTGTCATATGGTCAGCACTACAAACCCTCCAGTCGTTAATCTTAGTTTTCTAGACTGGATACACCACTTAGTTATTCAAGTATCTCCTTATTTGTCCTCACGGGGCTGAGTTTGACCCCGTTACAGACAAACTGCTTCACAGAAAAATCTGGAAGCGCCAGGGATAGAACTCGGAACCTATGTATGTTATACATCTATGGGCCATGTATATATAATCTATTGTAATCTTCTTTTCTACACTTGAACAATTGGTGTTTTAATCATTTTATTTTTATAGCCACAGATTTTAAAAACCACATGCGTTTTAGATGTCAAATGTATTTTTGAGGTGCAAATGTAAT